>VWPW01026090.1:0-42698 GCA_013389825.1 Crypturellus undulatus
CTATATTACAGTGGGTGGAGGAGGTCCACTTTATCTCTTTCTTCCCCTAACTACAGCATCCATCCTCAGGCCATCTTCTGTTCACTAGCACAAGGGAGTAGATCTGCTAGGTATCAAGAGCTTGTTTGCCTTTCTATGTAGCAGTAAGCTCTATTTAATGTGCCGTGGGGGAAAGGAGGAATTTTAAACATTAGTATAATTAGAACAACAGAAATGTTGCAGCAAAGTCTTCGTTTGTCTATGAGAAGCTTGGACATTTTCAGTTGATCCTAGGATATAACNAGTTGATCCTAGGATATAATGCAATTTAAATATTTAAATATTTTGCCAGTCTCCTCAGATCATGTGGAAAATGCATACAATTAGTTTTTAGGTGTCTGAAAGAAGCATATGATTAAGAGTTGACAATTATTTTCTTCGATTGTAAGATATACTTTCAAGAACCCTTAATCCTTATTAATTGTTAGCTGGAATACAGATACTTAACAGATGCCAAGTACTGGATCTATTCCATTTTCTTCACAGTGTAGAATAATATGTTGCAAATAATGAAGACAGAATGTAAACCTCTCTCGGATTCTGAGTTTCTTTGCAATGTTGGGCCCAGAAACTACTGAGCAAATGTGAGAGCCTAAGGTTTTGGAAGCTAGTTTGAGTCACACTGGAGACCAAGGAAAGGCAAGCACTACTGAAAGATTATTGTCATGGGAAGAAATTAATTTGGACATAATGACTAGTCATTGGTCATGGGATATTATGCGACTTTTCAGTTAAGTATAGTTAAATAAAGTTTATGTTGGACAACTGAGTCCTGCTAGATCCCTGTTCTGGACAAACAAAGGACTAGAACAACAGGTGATGTAGTTGATGAAGCACTAATGATTGAAAACTATACGACTTACAATCACTTGTTTTTTATGTCAAGAAATGAGCACTGTGCTTTGTGGGAATGTGTCCATGTCGCAGAAACCATCTTCACTACAATGAGTTCTTGTGACAGGTGGATGTTTAGCTAGAAATGATGGATGGAAAGCAAGTGGTAAGAATGTATCCTTNAAGAATTGCGCTATAGGTGCTCAGTGGATAAAATGAGTGCCTCACACAACAGGAAGCTTCATGAAACAGTGAATATACTTTAAAAAATGAAGGTAACTATTCTGATGAAAGAGCTGACACTGATATTTTTATTCATTTCTTCCTGTCAGGTTTCTTTCCTGTAAGGCAAAGATATATGTTTTGTGACATGAAGGCAATGCAGAAACAACTGCTTGAGCTCAGGGATATTTTCAAACAGTCCCTTTGATCAATTTATTTCCCCATCCACTTGAATGGGTGTTGAGTTAGAAGCACAAGAAGACTATCATTGCTGCCAATATTTGCAGTATCTTTCATTTCTTCCTGTCAGGTTTCTTTCCTGTAAGGCAAAGATATATGTTTTGTGACATGAAGGCAATGCAGAAACAACTGCTTGAGCTCAGGGATATTTTCAAACAGTCCCTTTGATCAATTTATTTCCCCATCCACTTGAATGGGTGTTGAGTTAGAAGCACAAGAAGACTATCATTGCTGCCAATATTTGCAGTATCTAAAGTATTTCCTCCCAGGCCAAGGTCACAGAAACACAGAATCCTAGAATGGTTGAGGTTGGAAGGAACCTCTAGAGATCATCTAGTTCAACCCTGCTGCTCAAAGGAGCACATTAAAAAAGACATTTGTGGTAGTACTGAAACACTTGAAAATGTGAAAGAAGAGTTTCTTATTTATTCTAAAACTGAGAAGTAGAAGAACCAAGTTTTTTTGACAGAGGGTAAAGACGGAGATCATCTGTGAATTTTGAAAAACTGTGTTTGATAACCTGGCAACATTGCTAACCATTTTACTAAAGGAAAACCCCACCCTGACCGATAAAATAAAACAAGCCCACAAAACCCGCGCTAGCCAGCGACGGTAAACAAAACAAACTGAAACAAACAAATAAAATAAAACCCACGAGGGTTCCCTTTCGACGTGTTCTTTGATACCCTCCGCGCGCTGTAGTCACAAGCTTTATTGCCTCCCCCCACCCTGAGGGAATGGTGAGGCCTTCCCTACCAACTCTGGTGAGGCTCCGAGGAGACGATCAGGCCTCAGGTGTTCCACGAAGAAAGTCAGGAAACCGGTCGCGGGGACCTCGCACTCCCGAGAGGAACCGTCACAACCGCCACGTATCTTAACCCAATGTGGGCCTACGTGAGGTCGTCACGGGATTCAAGAAGGACAGCCAAGAGCCACTAGATGCCACCAACCGGACCTTTATTCTGGGGGGAACATTACTTAAATAGGGGGTTCAGGGGGAGGAGAGAGGGGAGGAGAAAGGGCGGAGATCTCCTTGGAGCTGCCCCTGATTGGTCTGGAACCCGTTGCTGGGCGGGCGGCCAGGAGCAGCAAGCTGCTCCTGGCCCCCCCCTCAGGGTTCCAGACCCTTCTAGATGTTGCCCCCTGGCACGTAGCAGGCCCAGGTACAGCCACCGGGCATGCGCAAGCCCCCGGGGGTCACCTGTCGAACATCCTGATTGACAGGGACCCCCCTGTACATTTTTGGACTGCGCATGCCTCAGGCCGGGGTTATTCAAGGGACAGCCCTTATCCCTTATGGGATCCCAAATTCTCCCCACAACTCCCAACAATTTTACTGTCACTTGCAAGAAAATGAGAGAAGCCCTCATATCCACAGGACAGGTTGTCATGGGGTATATAGGTAGTCTTTTTCTCCTGGAGAAGGATTCAGCTTTCAAAGTTTTAAACCTGAAATATTAATTCTAATCCTGAAGGTAATGAGGTGACAAGTCATAACTATTCCAGTACATCCAAATTTTCTTGTTAGGCTGTTTTCTAGACCTCTCTATTCTTTTTGTTCTTCCTAGGATTTTTTTTTCTAGAAGACTTCTGGTGACTCCTATCTTCTTTGAATTTTATTGGTCAGCACTCAACTTCTTTGCTACACTTCAGTAGAGGTCAAAGTTGAATGGAACAGGATTACTTCAAATGTCTTATTAGCTATATCAGTTTATTAATCACTGTACAGGTTTTACCTTTACATGATCATTTTGAATCTTGTTCAAGCTATGATTCACAACTCTAAATCTGCTTCTTACATAAAACTTTTGAACTCTGTCCTGTATTTGAGTAGCTAATTCTGCTTGTCTGAGTTCACAATCTTACATTTTCTCTCATTAAACAGTAGTTTTTTCCAGAGTACTTTCTTGTGCATCAGGATCTCACTGAACTCTAACCTTGTTTCTCGATGTACTAGCAAACACCGTCAGTTTATTGATGTCTTCAAGTGCATTAAGTACATTTTCTATTCAATCCTCTAGGTCATTAAAGAAAGTACCTGACAGTACTATTCCCTTAGGACTCTACACACAGGGCATTATCCAGCCCTTTTGTAAGACGTACCCAAACCACATAATGACTTGCTAAATACAGTTTTCCAATGAGTTTTGCATCCATCATATTTTAATCAAAATATTATTTAGTTTGCTCATGAGAACTGAAAGTGACATAGTGTCAAAAGGTTTATAAAAGTCAAGATATATGGCATATACTGTTTCTCTGTTATTCTGAGGTAGAAATAAGCTGATTTGGTTTGATACAATTTGTTTTATGAAATTATCTCTGACTTTTACTCTTACTCTCCTCCATGTTTTTTTCTTAGATCCATTGAAGCAGTTTATGTCATGATTTGTAGTGTGATAAACTTTCATGGTGCTTTTGGTCCACTGGTTAGAACAATTAGGAACAACCAAATTCTGTATAATTATTTCTAGTGAATGGTAACTGACAGCTTGCACATAATCACTTCTACCAGTAGTGGCAACAGGACCAAAATTTTACATATTTAGATTCTGTACCTTAAAACTGTCACCAGCAAAGCAAAACAGCCTGGTTAGCTGTATGAAAACAGTAATCTACAGATATGCCTGTGTTAGCTAATCTTTTATTGTTAACGTAAATATAATACTGTAACAAAGAATGAACAATTCATGTCTAAAACTTCATTCTGTTTTGTTTAAACCATAGCACTAGAAGAAATAACTTGCCATATAGCCACAAATGGGCTTTAGACCAAACCCCCTTAGCTGAAGATAAAACCTCAGACTTTGAGAATTACTCAGGGATCTGCAGGCTTGTACTTTATCTTAGTATCAGTCAGCCTTCCTCTTGGGAGATTTGTAGTTGTTACTATTCCAATAACAAATAGAAATTCAAGCAATTGATAGAAGTTTACAGCAACAACTTCTATAATTGGATTGTCAATGAATATAACCTATTTCTGCTATTAGCTATTTTCTGAGCCAACGTGATGAATATGGGTTGTAAACCTCTAAGACTAGGTTATGGAGATATTTTCCTAGAGGACCATCACAGAATCATAGAATCATTAAGGTTGGAAGCAACCTTTAGAGGTCATCTAGTCCAACCCATCTGCACATGCAGAGTCACCTAAAGAATGTAGCACAAGGTTGTGTCCAAGCGGGTTTTGAATATCTCCAGAGATGGAGATTCCACAACCTTTCTGGGTAACCTGTTCCAGTGCTCTGTCACCCTCACTGTCAATACATTTTTCCTTAAGTTCCTGTCGAATATTTGGTGCTTCTGTTTGTGGATGTTTCCTGTTGTCCTATCACTGGTCACCACCGAAAAGAGGCCAGCCCCATCCTCCTCACTCCCTCCCTTGAGGTACTTATAGATAGTGATCAGGTCCCCTCTCAGCCTTCTCTTCTCCAGACTGAACAGGTCCAGCTCCCTCAGCCTCTCCTCATAGGGCAGATGTTCCAGGCCCCTGATCATCCTCGTGGCCCTGCGCTGGACTCTCTCCAGCAGCTCCACATCCATATTGTACTGGGGGGCCCAGAGCTGGACACAGTACTCCAGATGTGGCCTCACCAGGGCTGAGTAGCGGGGCAGGATCACCTGCTGGAGATTCACTTCTTAATGCACTCCAGAATATTATTTGTCTTGTGGTCACAAGGGCGCGCTGATGCCTCCGGGGCAACTTGTCATCCACCATGACGCCCAGGTCCTTCTCTGCAGAGCTGCTCGCTAGAAGGTCAGTATCCAGGACCTTGCCCTTGTCTTTGTTGAATTTTGTAAGATTTCTCACTGCCCAGTTGTCCAGTCTGCCCAGGTCTCTCTGGATGGCAGCACAGCCCTCTGGGGTATCATTTGCTCCTCCCAGTTTCGTATCATCTGCAAACTTGCTGAGGGAGCTCTCTGTGCCTTCATCAATTTATCAGGACAATCAGGACAATTATCAGGACAATTCATCAGTGACAATCAGGTCACTGATGAATAAATTGAACAGGACTGGACCGAGGACTGACCCCTGGAGGACACCGCTAACTACTGACCTCAATGAAGCAAACTTCATTTCTCATGTCAAACTTCTCATTTCTTTTAACCCACATTTTAAAGAGAAATCACAAAAATATGATCTGTCATGATTTTATATATATTTTTTCTAAATTAACATCCTAATTACAGTTTTAAAAAATACTGAGAATGAAATAAGAATAAATATTTTTTTTTTCACCTGGATGTATGCCCCATTCACTTCAACGTAATGACAGCGAGTAGGAAAAAGAGATGACCAAAGAAAAAGTCTGCACAAGGATGTAAAATAACAAGTTTCTTTCTCTTGATCTATCTATTTCTAACACTTTTAACATTATTGATTTCCAATGTGATCCAAAACGTGGTTATTAAATGTGCATAGAAATTATCATGGAAAGGGAGTCTTTATGGTGCTGCCTCTTATCTTCTGAATGCATCATTAGCAAACTCACTGTTCTTTTAAAAAGTGTTTTATTTCATTTTTTCCTGTGGATTATTATTTGTAAGTAGATATACTGTAGTGACCCCAAAACAGTGTGAAAATTCTTCCTGTTTTTTTTTGACAGTTGATTTTCTAACTTTATTTTGTGCTGTATGATTTTTTAAGATATTCTCTACATATATACGTATAACTATTTCATATATAAAATGTGTTGAAGTACATTAGAGAAGTATTTTTGAAGTTCAAATTAAATATGATAAGCTATCTCATTCTCCACGTCTGTCTCTTTCTCACCTATAAAAAAGAATAGGATCATTTTCAATCTCTAATAACATTTGAAAAGTGTATTTTATTATGTCAAGTTATGCCACGGGAGTTGACAGCTAACATCCTAGCTTAACTTTAATGTCTTATGATATATATGAGCAACTGCGTCATGGCTTAGTGGAGATATTTAGTTGTTATTCAAGTGTTTCCAGGTGGAGAAAAGAGTATTTCAGTGTTTTTGATGTTATTGGTTATGTGTTTTATAATGCTACTTATTTTGAATTTTACAAAATATTACCTTGGAATACTGATATACATCAATAAAAACATGTTGTTTTAGCATAAATATTATTTTTAAAGCATTAGAAATTTGAGAATTTTAATTCCAAGTGATTTAATATTGTATACAATAGAATGACACATGTATAGATGTTCAATGGAAGAATTTAACTTAAATTTCAGGGAAAATGCGAGGAAAATGTTACTTTATTATTAGATTTGATTTATGGTAGGTCTATATGACTCAAAATAGAAAAAGATGTTATATTGTACTGACTTGATAAGACTTGTCATAATAATAGAATATATTAGTTGCTTTTTAGTAGTTTCAAAAAGATATTAGGAAGTAGCCTGGTAACAGGAGATAAGGTGTACACATATCATCATAGCTATGTGTTGTCCAACAAAAAGGCCTCTTTGCTAATGCTTTTTCTGTTTCTGCATGTTTGGCAGCTTTTCTTCTTTTTACAAGACCACCTGACAAGATTATTCTCATTGCCACCTTCAAGAATAAATTATATACAGAAGTATATTCTATTAAAATATAAGAATAAGAATATTCTATTAAAATAAGAGAATGTCATTTTTGTATAACCTTTCTTCCACAGTCAAGTCATTTCTGCAGCATATATGGATCTGCCTGTCATTAACATAAAGACCTTTTTTCAGCAAACTGACTCTATGAATTACTGCTTTGCTCACTGGCCTTTCACATGGTTTTGATGGTTCAAAGGCTGAATTTCTGGCTGCCTGTCCACCCTCAGATTGTGTCAAGAACCAACACATAGTGGCTACATGATAATAGCTACTGCTGCCTCATCAGCAGCCTGAGCCTATAGCAAAGACTAGTTCACACCTTAGAAAGGTGCTGAAAACTGAAGTGGAAAGATGGAAAGGGCATATACGAAGCCTCTGTCATACTCCTCCTCACCTGCAGTTCTCGCAGGTCTAACATCATTTTCAAAACAAGAGTCTTATAACATATATATATATAAAATAGTCTAAGGCCAATTAAATTCTGTAGAAACTGTGGGCATATCCACACAGACAGCTATAGACAGACCAAGTTTCTGAACTCATTGCTCTGAGCTGATGAAACGTGAGAAACTTCCAACCTTGCAGCTGCAGTCATAAGAGCACATCAATGCTCTTAACCTTAGCCTTATCAGCACGGCCTTCTGGACAACCTGAAACTATGGACAAGAGTTGTTGTGCATCTGAGAGGCTTAGAGTAAAAGTCAAATATGTTCTCAAGCATTCCTTGCCTGTCTCTGTGCGCTTAGCTTTCCCATTCAACAAGTATCCCCCAAGTACCATCCCGAGTACTGGCCTGATGGACAATCATGTAAAGGCTTCAAGTTAGAATCAGTATCGAACTTGGAAATTCAGTGGCAAATAGTAATACTGGGGAAGTTTTTTTCCTAACAACTATCATACCAGAGTATTTACACACTTACAATTTTATTTTGGTAGTTGCCCTGGATTTGTGATATTGCTCTCCATTTCTGTTTGTACTAATAGTTTACTCCATGCACTTGCTCTTCTTGAAGGCAACTAAACAATACACCAGTGTCAAATACAATTCAGAGAGAAACAATATTCCACTCACAGGTATAAGAAATCAACTCCCTTCATAAAAAATCCCCTAGCACAACCCACAAGAGGCATATTACTTCCTTGCAGCTAGGGAGGTGAGACAAACATTGTTGTCATTCCGTATTTTCAGAACAGGGGTATTGACCTCGATGCTCCTGACTATATTTTGAGACTATGCCACAGATATTTCTCTCAAAGCAGGAGTATACAAATAATAACAAAGCAGGAAAATGCAATGTGCAAAAGTTAGTTATTGTCTGGTTTAAAACTGTTCTTGCAACTTCAGTTCCATTATATGTGCAGACATAGTGATACTACTCTGATACAACATTCTGGCATTTTGAGTACTGGCTCTTGTTTATACGAGATGGCAATATTTAAAGAACACCATTTATGCAATTTCCAAGATTTTCCTAGATACCAGTGGAGGGGGAAAAAAGTCTACCTTATGATGGCACGCTCATTTCCCATTGACATTTCCACAAGCTTGAGCTGGTTCTGAGTGGCTCAAGACATGGCTGAAAGACTTTCTCAGATGCACACTTGCAAACATAATGAGATATCTGTCTTGTTGGATTGGCTCAGTTGTGTAGATTACTCAGCGAAGGCAGCCCCCAAAAGAAATACAGCCCAGCCTGAACACTTCCTCCTGCCCTGATGTAAATGAGCTTTCAGTGGCTTCACTGGGGATTTTGTGTGCACATACAGATCTCAAGTTCAATGCAGGAAACAGCACACTTCCTCGCCTTCTCATCTTTCCTCTGCTGGCAGTACCGCCAGCAGCACTTCTAGAGAAACACAGGGCACAGATGACTCTTTGTCTGAACGTTTGTCAACACGCGGTTCTTCTTTCGGCGCTGCCATCTGGATCCGCCGGCAGTTCCGCAGACAGTCGCGCTGTTGGCTCTGAGGCGGCCTCAGGGACTCTCCGTGGTTAAGATGACTTGTCAGATTAGATACCGGTTATGGTTTGACTTGACTTTGATCTCAGGAGCCCTTGCAAAATTTTCTTCTGTGAGAGAAAATGTTTTTGCTATTTTTCATTTTGAGATATGCATAAAGTAATTTTTGAAAGGAGGCTTGCTGTCCACATACTGTTATTATGCAGAAATCTGATGATTGTATTTAGGGGTTAAGTAATGTAAATCTGTGCTTATTCTGTAAGCATCCATTTCCATCCTCTTATTACTACATGTCAGAGAAAAGGTAGAGAAACCCCTGTGTTACCTTTGTATTGTTTAACACACTCTGACACTGGCCAGTATCCAGATATATTAAAATATCATTCTTCTCCTATTTATTGCTGATAAGGAATTTGCATATCTCCAGTGAGCATTTGATTTTGTTGTCAAAATCAAGCATTTGTGTTCGTTATGTGTTTAATAATGTTGGATTTATTTGTATGCAGGAAATTCAGTATTTTCTCCTATATTTCATCTTCAGAGCTACACGTGCAATTTTAAGTCTGCATGCTGAGAAAAAAAAAGGATATCAGGTGGCTAAATAATTGACTAACATTAGACATATAAAGAATTGAAAGGCAAAATTAGAATAAAATTGTAGGATATAAAAACACAGCAAAACAATAGGATTCATTGCATATCATTAGGAGCACTAATATTCACTAGACTTTTTTCCTTACCTCATGTGCTGGACTCTATTAATTGTTAAAATAAAATTTAAAAAGTGAGTTTTCTTCTTGTCAGCTATCAGGGAAAATACAAGAAATAATAATCCGACAGTTTTTGAGCAAGTATAAAGGAATAGTTTTTAAACTATTTACATTAGCTAAGGCAGAAATTCAGTTCTGTTTGTCATCATAATTCCAAGAGATTTAATGAGTTTATGATAATTTTGACCTGCTTCATTGTTCGAATAGCGCTGTTTATCCAGATTTTATCCCAATACTGTTGAATCTTCTATGGTTACAAACCAAAGTAATAAGTCTCCTATATCTCTTTGGATTGCATCTCTCTTTCTTTTTAATGCTTTTAAGAGAAGCAGAAGGAAGGAAAATGTCTGAGGGTGACAGTGCAAGGTAGGAGGAGATGAGTGAGGCTGCACAGTGTGCCATAGCCTGCCAAGGCTTTCTGTGTTTCATATGATCAGGTTAAAGAGAAACATCAGAAAAATAATTAAAAGAAAATACCTATCTGCAGGCAATTAATAGCATTGGTGGGAAGGAGGGAGCAGTCTGTTCTGCTGAAAAAACAATATTTTCCTATCATCTCCCCAGTTAATTTTTAATATTTTTTTCACCTAAATGCAACCCATGAAACTAAAGGAATGGTCATAGCTCCAGGTCAGTGTCTTTTTAGATAAAAGATCTTTCAGAAGCAAAGACTACACTCATTTAAAATAAAGGGCAGTCCCTCACAAAGGATATCAGTATGTGCTACTTGTTCAAGTCAGTGCAGACTAAATAAGCAAGGAAGCAAACAACCAAAAAGACGCCATAGGTACAGAGGTTACATTTTTTTATCTTTTTTTTTTTTCTCTCCATATAACTGAATTTAATGCAATTTTGCGTCAGACTCTCAGGACCTCGGATTCCTCTTCCTGTCTGACTTCCATGTTTCCTGCTATCCTCATCCTCCAGCTGGTTCTATTTTCCCTTCCTCCTGCCAGTGCAGAGCTATCTGCATTCATAGAGTGCGGGGTGACCTCTTGGCTCACACTCCCCAGTGCAAACGGTCTCATCTGTGCTGATAGCCCCTGGCAAGTGGTTATGCGCACACGCACCTACGTTTCGTTTTTACACATATGTAAAACCAATGTGTAACATGGGACATAACATTCAGCCCACCGTTAGGATTCACTGTTTATATTTAAAGTATCTTGTACTGCTGAATTAAGCTGTTTCGATAAGCCTCTGTTATCAGAAGTACTTTGTACCACTGAGTTTAATGGAAAAAAAAAAGGACAAAATCTTTCCAGACATTTGTACTGAAAATGGATAATACTAATGTCTCACACTAAAGCAATCTAATTATTTCTACAGGGACCCTCATTTAGAGGAGTAATTTGCAAGTCATGTGGGAACATTTGATCTCTTCATGCGAAGGAGGGTAGGGCTGTGCTAATTTCAAGCAGAGACAACCACGTAATTAATTGACCCAGCAGGCAAATGGAGTTCATCGAGCAAGGGTGCCCAGAGCTGCTAGTGCCAGGGAGTGACCTCTCACATCCAATTTTACACTGTGATAACTAATGGGTCAGCTCAGGATCTCTTTGCAATTAAATATTTGTTCACCAAATTTAAAGGGAAAGCACATTGACTGCTTCCCACATCCACTTCTGCTGTATTCACCCCAAATTACATGTACCTGACACAGCACGGAGCAGGCAGTGCGCAGGGTGGGTGTCCGTGTTCCTCTGCCCGTGCGTACATCCTTCACAAGGGCATCCTAGAAGCTGAAGCCGTGAGGCTTCTGGAAATATTAATATATTCCAATATTCCAAGGTCTGGAAATATTACTATCTGGAATAAATTTTGAAAACAGCAGTTTCAGTACTTCTGTTTTCAAAATGTGGCTACGTGGTAAGAGGTAGCAATGTTTTCTCTCCTCAGAAATGCTGTTTTTGTTCTTTTAGGCTCTGCTTCTTCAGGAGGTTTATTCGCAAAGGATGGTTGCATTTTTTCCACTTCATTTCTTCGAGAATCATGTCACATTTTCTTCCCATGTGCTGTTTCCTACTGAGAAGTAAATCCTCGGAAATAATTCTGATCCTATCCTATTTTGTCCAAAAAAGTCACTATTTATTAGGTGTGGGGATCATTTTGAAAGGAACAGTAAGTAAGAATAGAGCTGCTTCCTGCCACAGCAGTTCACATCTGTCTCCAAATCTTGACAAAATAAGAGGACACTGTTTGTCCTGATCTTTCTCTCCCATGCTCTATTTCCAAAACCATTTATAAAATTCAGCCTCGGACTGTTTGCACTTAGCCTATAGCTGTTACAAATCACCTCAAATTTTCACCTCAGCTTGTGTTTTTGCTTCACCTCCTTTAAAACAGTTGGTTTCTGGCTATCTTACATAGACTACAGACTCCATGCTATGGTGTTAATCTCGTTTAGGACAGTCCTTAAGTGCACGCGATTTTGCAGGTTCAGAGCAATGCTGGTTCCCATTGAGCAAGGAAAGAGCACTTCTCAGAGAAATGAAGATCTTTCTTACACAAGTAGATGGTAGAGTTCTTTCACATGTAATGTAGTAAGTAGGTAAAGAACAACATAATAGACATGATGTAGAGAAATCCTGAATAAAAATACAGTACAAATGTACTGCAGCCGAAATCCATTAATGACAAATAAGCAAAGAAGGATGTCTTTCATTTTAGCAATCTAAATCTTACCTTTAAAGATCACTAACATGCTGCCAGTCTATTAAGGCAGAAATATTTTCTAGGTTATCTAAGGTTCAAAGGTTAAGTGTCTAAGAAGGTCTCAAACAACTGCAAGAGAATATTGCCTCAGGGCTCTTCTTTTATTAATATCGAAATACCTTCTTCTATAAGGAAGCGTATATTGTTTCTTTACTGTTTATTGTTGAAATCAGTTTTCCTTTGCTAACAGAAAGTCTCAGCTGAGCTCTCCCTCTGACAATTTCTATTTTATATTTTATTACATAATGTCTATGGCTGTCTTATCTGAACACTTCTAAAACCTATATTTGTATTAAATAAAGCTGCATCTAGTATCATCTCCATCTAATGTGCTAAAATTTCACAGTTGTGATTCTGAAGGCCCTATTCCACCAAGCCCCTGCCTCAAACCCTAGTCCTCTATGCGATGCTTACAAGGTGTAAGGGAGGAGAAAAAAAAGTGTTTCCCCTGCAAGGCAGGACACCGAAGACATTAATGCTGGAAGATGCTACAGATGAAACAGATACCCTGTTTTTGCTTTGACATGCACTTTGATATATGTTGTTTTGCCTTTTTTGTTTTTTAATTTCCCCTATTGACAAGTCTATCTCTTTCTGCAGAGAACTTGAGCAAAAAATACTATTGTAAGATTTTGTGAATGTTGCAACATTTTCAGAGTAACACATCTTCTCTTTAGACATATTTTTATATCCATATTTTAACAAGGCCACTTCACAGCCAGCAGTGCTGGAGGGAGAATAGGAGTTCTTTCTGTCACTGAAAACTTCTGAAAATCAGGCCATTTCTGCAGATGACTAGGGAGACTTGCAAGTCACACAATATAATACAGAGCTTATGTCTGTATTAATAGATTAAATCATGCCAGAGGATGTGAAACTGTCCAATATAGTTCTCTCAAACAATGCCCAGAGGTAATTTCAGAGTTAGGCCAGAGAGATTCTCAGTAGGCAGCACAACGTGGCCAAAATCTTATAGTGAGTGACTTCAATAAGAAAGACATAAGCCACTCTTTGCAAGTTTATTTTAGCGTCTTTTGTTTTATCTACTGCAATAGCCATCATCTGGAAGTCTTCACCTTGGCTTGAACAATCTTTGACTTTTTGATATGCCAGCTAATTGTAAGAATTACAATTGGGAAAGCTTTTGGGACCTTCTGACAGATGGAGCAACAGCCCTTCACTCTCCTACTCAGAAGAAGCTCTTCTCTCTTCTCTGGACTGGCCACAGGTCTCATCCATTCTACAGAGATTGTCCTGCTCTGCTGTGGCAGATGGAGGGTGGGTTTGAGTCCAGGGAACCGTATTACCCGTTTTGCTTACACAGAAGCCCTTGATGAGGCCAGATTAAATCACACCAAATCCTGGAAGAAGAAAATTCAAGCATACTCAGTACTTTGACAGCAAACCCAAGCTCCTAGTCATGCAGTCTGAATAGATCAGGTATCAGTAGTGCTCAGCACTACAGAGCAGTTAACCATTTAAACACTTCCTAAGCATGGTGTCTCCAAATATAACCAAATCAGATACCATTAGTGGGGGTTCATATTTTTTAAAAACTTATCTTTGCTAAATATCCATGAAGTCTTTACTTCTGCTCCACAATAACTGATCGTCCTGCCTCGTGCACATGCATATACACAGAAGAGGAAAGATAAGAATGTTGCAGGCAAATTAAATGGGAAGATCCGTATATCGAACCATGGTACAACTAGCTGACTTCTATTTCCTCCCTAGGTCTAAAAACAGAGGGGAGAGGGGGAAGGAAAGGGATTAGTAGGATCTGACAAGGGCATAGGGAAGGACCTCTGCTCTATTCAACTTCTTCATGCCTTCAGGGTTTTCTTCTACCAAAGAGTATCACACAGATAGCAACATCATCAGAAATGGATAAGGGTTTCAACTTTCTTTTGGTTAAAAACTGCAGAGTCTAAAGGAAAAGGCACATCAATGGCCATTAGCCTTCTCCTTTCTGATCTCACCTTTGGAGTCCCTTGAAGATGCTCATTCCATAGTTATTATCGACTGTCTCACACGCCTGGAAAGATGAGGCTTCAGTGAGATATAGCATCCATGTAAAAATGACAGATTGCAGTGAAAAGCTGGTGTCAGGAGCTTGGGAGATAGTGAAATGAAATCTCTTCAGACAACAGAGTGCACAAAACTGTTCTGGTAAAAGCTGCCAGAGTCACAGAACGACCTCACACATCTGATTCTCTATCAGCAAATGCAGATGGGTCCACACAGTGTCTTGTAAGTGCTAGGTTGCTTCCCTTGCATGATCAAACATAACGGCTGAAGCAAAGACTGAGACAGATAATTGCACATGATAGTGACACTCCTATTCACTTACTCTGTCCAGCTGATCTTATGAAAAAGAGATAATCAGAAGGAAGGAGGACAGTATAAATGCAAATAATGACACAGGCTTCCCTTGGAAAGTGTTTTCAGATCAAAAAGCACCATATGAAAGCGAAGTATAGAAACATTAGCCACATTATTTGTCATACTAATGAGTTATGGATTTTGAATGAGGAAATTCAAACTGCTTACAACTTTTAAAAGAGGAAAAGCCCTCCTGAGGGAATAAGACAGAATTATTCCTTGCTTGCAGAAGCAGCAATGACTTGCAGTGCTTAGAAGTTTGCCTGAAACATGTCCTTCAACATTGCATTAACTAACTCAATTGCTTTTTACATTTTCTGTTCTCATTTTAAAGTCATCTTTGAAAGTAAGTGACATCATAGCTACACCAGCTGGAGAACAGCACAAACACAGCATCCTGGAACTGGAGTGCCAGACTGCAGGGCAGGTTTAATTAATAAATGGTTTGCCTTGCCAGGCACAAACCAGTTGGGTATTGACCCGCTGAAGAAATGGAGCTCTTCCGTGAGTAATATAGTGCTAATTAAAGCATTGTATGCATGTGTTGTGAAATTACATAGCAGGGAGCCATTGGAAGTAGGAAGGTTGTTGGGATTTTGTTTCTTTGTTTACTGCTTCTCCCTTTATTTCTTTACTGTGCGCTTTTCAGTCTGAGCCCATAAGGATAGCTAGGAGGGAGTTACCCTGTTGCAGCAGTGAAGGCTCCCTCGCAGCCTTCCTTCGTGCGATACACACACTTTCCATAGCCACTCTCTTTGAGAAATGTGCCAGCCCACAGCATCGCTGAAGCAGAAGAGATTAAAGGGGTTTATAGACAATTTTTGGAGGTAGATTGGGCCTTGTGTGTAGTACAAATTGTTACTGGAAAGTTTATTTACAAAGATCCTATGCCAACCTCTGTTAAAATGAGAAACGGATATTTTGTTCCATCCTCTGTTCCTACACATCGGAACCTATACTGGTTCCTATGGGAACATGGGAAAATCTACCAGTGATCTTTCTGTCATGTGACACTTGTCACATGTGATTTCTCTCCCTTGTGCACACATACGAACACTTCTTTCTCTGTTGTTAAAATCCCTGTAGGAATCACTAGTGTTTCTGCTTTGGGATAAGTGCGCTATATCTTTAGGTGTAAACAGGTCTGACTAGGAATGGGCAGTGCCTAATAGTTGGATGTTCACCTTGATGACAGGCAGGTCAGGGGACTTCAACTTGGTGACAGAGCAATTCAAGGGAGGCAGAGGTCCTTTAATTATTACAAAATACAAATAATCTGCATGGCAGATTTGGTTTCAAGGCACTACCAGATAGCTCTTATGGATCTTTCAGGTTGGGAAGTCTGAGGTCCAAACCACAATACTAAAATACCAATACTAAGAAATTCCTTATAGTCTGCATTTTTTGTTTTATTTACATTAAAAAAAAAAAAGTTTCACAGAGCTAACTGAACAGCCCTGCTGTCTTTAAACTATTAAGCTTACTACAAATGATGCAGATACTAAAGCTTTTACCTTGGCTTGTTGTCTACAGACAAACTTACTTCTAGCAAGATAATGTTTGTCTTTGTCTTCCCCTACAGCAGAAGACACCAAAGCCCATAACACTCAAATATACTAGTGGTTTAAATGGACTCCATTCTTCAGCTCTATCCTGAGATATGTTGTTTAGATGGTTTAGAGTTTACCTATTCCAGAAGACACAGTACTAAAAAATAAATTAATGTAAACACTGGAAAACATCTTCAATACGAAGTATGTCCTACAAATTAGCATCAGAAGATGTAGATGATAATAATAGTAATAATTTGTATTTAACTGTAAAGTGATCCTTGCCCCTTTTTACTCATAACCAAAGTATTCATTGGGATTTGATCAGTCTTCTTTCCTGATTCTAGATCCTTCCACTCTGAGGTTTCTCATATTTTGCCTTTTGTCCCACCTATAGCCAGCTTTGTTTGTGTGACAAAGCAACTCATTCACAGATTCCATTTAAACCAGACAAAAGGTCACTTTTCTTTCAGCACAAACATGCATAATTTTTTGGTTTAAAAAAAACCCTACTTTCTTAGGTCCTCATTTCATGTTTGCACTAGATTACTTTGTAAAGCTGGAGTCTGTTGTCATGCACACTTATCCTAGAAAAAAAAATAGTCATTTATTGCAAATATATTTTGTATGCTTTACAGCTTCTTCCAGAGAGAGTAGATAATACGTGTATACAGCAAGTAGACTATAGAAAAAGTGGTTCTCAGTACTGATTTATTTCATTTTTAAGTTTGAGTCATATATGGAATTTATAATAGCTAATTAATAAATAGATTAGATGATAAATACAGATTAGATGATATTAATAAATAGCTTCCTCCAAAGAAAACAAATTTTCCCCTTCAATTAAAATTAACATAGAAAGGCTTCCAAAATATCTCACTGGAAGTATATATTATTCTTAAAAGTTAAACGAGGAGTTCTACAACCCCCTCCCACACATTTGGGTTTACTTGGCCAACGCAACCCAAATCAAAACATAAATCAAACATTAGAGACAAGATTCAGCCAACCAACTGTAACTTGTTGCAATGTACACATCTACATATAAGCTATTTGATTACCCTTAGGTACTTCTGGATCTGTTGTAGACAACTACTTACATGTCATTTACAAGTGCTTCCCTGACTAGTGACTCTAGCTGAATAGCTCAAGTTCATGTCCTTATGCTTGCAACCTCTATTGTCCAGGTTACGTGCTTAACATGATGGCATATTGTGGTAATTAAATTGGAATCATCATCAAGGGTGCATTTGCTTCCACAGTTGCAACAACTGAATTACATTTCTGCCATAAAATTGGTCTCTGTTAAATGAAATGGGGTTTTCTTCTTCAAGGTGCTACGAACTTCTGTAGTCTATTTATTTGCTGTGTGCACAAATAAAACAACTACTTTTACAGCTAGACCCACAAACTCATCTTGAATTTCAACAGCTCTCTTGGTTTCTTTCTAAACGATGTATCAGCAACTCTGCAACTTCTCAGGTGGTCCATGGAGTTACAAAAAGTGAAACGTAAAGGGCAATGAGAAGTTAACAGTTACATAGGTAGAATAACACAAAATTTGATCTATAGAGGATGCATAAAATCAAGGGCAGGTTACTCAGGATGAGGCTCATCAACTGAAAAAAGCAAGGCAAGATTTATAGGGAGCATTTGTATCATGTCCATCACCTGTCATTTTGTTGTTATAGTATTTTTAACACAAATATTTTTATTGATACATATAGTTAAAAGGAAATAATTTAAAGTTTTTTTGCCGTATAGAGTTACGAATGGTAGAATAAAATTTTCAGATTTATTACCAAAGAAATATAGGCATGGCATTTGCCAAACCCTTACCCATTACTGAGTCACAGGCATGTATTGAATCTCTGTTGATACCAGCGGAGAGCATAAATCTTGCAATTAGAGCTCAGTACAAAAGCTGCTAACTGCAATGCCTAATTTTAGCACAAAAAAAAAATGCCACTCAGAAAAATTTTTATCAGCTGGACATTGAGAACAAAGAAACATAAATCAACAGTAACAGTAAATCCACCATTGTCGTTCCAAGGATTCACTTTGTTTTCATGCAGTCTGTTCTCATGTCCTGTATCTCAGGTGTCTTAGTTTTAGTATGAATAAGTTGAAAACATATTGTTGAGAAGAAACAGTTTATTAGAAGACTGGCATAGCAATTGGCAATGGGAGAAGGAATTAGGACTTTCACTTCCAAACTTCAGCTACAGCCTATACCGAAATGCTACTATAGATGCACACAATATTGTTATGCATAAAGGCATAACTGGCCTCCTCAAATCCCTACACAGTCAGCAGAGGAAGATAGAAATTAAATGTGGTTCTGAGTTTTGGTCCTTACTTTTACCCATCATGAGGCCTCCCCTCTAGGGAGCAGTGAGCTCTTACTGCATAGTAGCCATACCATAAAATGCCTATAGGAATACTAGGCATTTAGAATAACTGGTGTTTGTGTAGCTGAATGGACCTAGTTTTTAAGAAAGGATTTGTAAAACTGCATACATCATGAAGGAGCACAGCATGTCTCAGGGCCTTTTGGTTCACAAGCTGTTGGTGCCATGTGCACTGCTCTGTTTGTCACAGTAGTCCAGTTCTCAGCGTGACCGTGCTCTCCTTTGGCCAATCTCTAGGGCTTTAGAGTTATTGTATTCAAAGATTGCACTGGCAAAGGAGACCAAGGTACTTTATGTTTTTGACTTATGCACCCGGAAAAAGATATCCAGTTTTGGAGCCAAGATATAAGACTATTGAAAACAGTTGTCCTTGAAGAACATTTTTTTTCAAAATAAATGCAGTTTCATGATAATTCCTGATAAAATTTCAAATAAGAAATCTTGTATCTAAGCTTTGCTCATTTTAAGTGTTGCATTTTATTGTACATTAACAGCCATTTACTTATGCTTTTGTATTAAATATTTTGATCCTACTGAGACATGGAAAGTTCATCTTTCTGAACATTGGGCTCTATGAAAAAAAAAACAAAATTTCAACTTTTGCTTCAGTCTACATAGAAAATATTGTTTGAAATAACTACTTTTTAAGCCCAACTCTATCTTATAATCCTCCATTTGTCAATTTCTTACACACAAAATATGAAAAATAATGCATTAAATGCATTAAATAATGTTATTACTGGCTATGGAGATACCTTGCAGAGTGTGCTGAACTCTTTTTCTTTGTGTTCTGTCTGCCTCTCACCTTTCTTTCTATGTACTTTATATGACTTTGGGCTCATCCTGCAGCCTTTAAAGACAACAGTAAAAGATCAGTGGGAGCAGAACTAAGGTCTAAAGCTCTCTATACTAGAAATGACAGCACATGAGATGATTGATTCATCCGCCAACTACCCTTTGGCTTCAAGGACACTCTGTTTAAAGACAACATTCCTCCTGTGTGCTATTGGTGGCAGGATCATGGCCATAGGCTTTCTGTAAGTGCTTTGGGCAGGGAAATGTCTTCCCACATTTGTATGAAAAGTGACATTAAAAACCAAGTACGTTGTGGCAATGAAGTAATAATAATGTTGAATTTTAATCAGAGCACACATTTTGCATTCTTCCACTTCCAAATGCTGTGCATGTTTTCAAATGCATTATGTGCAGTCAAGTTCAGGCTTTTAAAATCTGCCCTTGATCTACACCATCTACTAATGGTGTACTTTACCTCAGTGAAAATTACTTACAAAAAATACTTCATAATGTTGTTGTGTTCTTTGTCATCTTCAGATCCCCAGGTGCAATTAATTGTAGTGCACTCTGCTTATAACATTGGCTTATTCATTCTACTGTTTTTCAGTATTGTTTAGATTGATTTAAGAATGCCGGAAGATGCCCTGACATGGTTATTATACCACCATCTTAATAATTAATCATTTATTTTAAAATGGAAAAAAGTATTTTTCTTCAAAATCGAATAATTTCTCCAGAATACAGGTCACCCATACAGTCAAGTTCAGTAGCTTATGCACTTACCACATTGTTTTTTTGCTGTATAGATAGCTTTAAAGCAAACGATTTTAAAAAGATAAATAAAAATGTCTTTCATGCCTAGCCTGAACGCACACAGATTTTCATATCATGAGTAAGAGAAGAAACAGGATTTGGAACATTCAATCAAACATTCGGATGCTAAGATGCGTCACGGTCCTTTAACTTGGCTTACCCTGCAAAACAACTGTTCCTCAATCCTCCTATAGTAAAATCTTTAGCTAATAACCCTTCAGTAAATTAGAAAGTAGTATGGTCTCTGAAGGCAATCATTCCCTTAATAAAGGAGGCTAGGAAGTTTGCCTTAAGGGACCCATAAATGCTGCTATAATTATCTAATCTAAAAAGTGTTATTGCTGTCTATAAAGATATTATTATATAAACAGATGAAAATGCCTAGCAGATTTTAATATATTTGAAGAGCAAGTCATAGATGACATTTTTTGCATGACACACAAATATAAAATATGTTATCTGTAATAGCAGTCTGCTGTTTCCAATCTAAACGTAGAGTAACATTGAAAATAACATTAAAAATGAAAATATCTATCAATCATCTCCAGTGTGTGTTATGAATGCTGGGATGCAAAGTATATTAGCCAATCTGCTGGGGATTGGAAGTGGTTTTGAATCACCTTTCCGCAAGCTTGAAAGGTATAGTAGTACATCACTCAGTGCTACATCACTCAGTAGATTTTAAAATGATAAGTGATTGGTGAGATCAGGGACATGAAAGTTAGCATTAAATTCTAAATCTTTTAATCAGCATGACAATATTTATGCCTGAAAACTCCTCTCCAATTTAGCTGGGGATCTCTTTGGAGTAAGTTGTACTCAGTTTAGTAAGGGTAGCAGAACCAAGTGTTGAAATAAATTTTCTTTTCTTGAAAGAATTGCTGCTCCATGTCGTTTTGTTTTGTTTTCGCTAAAAATTACAGACTATCTTCTAGCCAGAGGAGGGCTGAGCAGGCATCCAGATTTATGTGCTCTGAATTGCTCCCTGGAGCAAACTGCTTCTTTCCATCAGCTACACTGGTCAGGGAGATGAGGTTTGCAAAATTAAAGTAGTCTTTTAATTGAGCTCATAAGAAGCTTGACTTTCTAATTATTTTTCTCTGATTTAGTTTTGCCAAGTAGGTCTTCAGGGATACATTCTTAGTTTCTACTACAAACCTATGACATAAATACTTGACTTCCACTAGAATCTGCAATGTTAGAAGTATTTCAGGTGGTTCAGTTTCCTCATAATATCGATGTAGTCACTTGTCTCTAGGCAGTATTACTTAAGTGAAAATATGACTGGAAATGAGTGAATAATATTCCTAATATTTAAGGACAGATCCAGAAATGTCACATGAACTCACTTTGGCAATATCACTCTTCTTTTGTGTTTTGTGTGAATTTTTCCAAACCCAGGATGGTAGAAACGTTGTCCAAAAGAAAAAACAAAGAGCAGATTGGAAACAAATAACAAAATATGGATGAAAATCATTACCATATTTTAATTACAGGTATTCACACTGGAAATCCAATCTTGTGAGTTGTGTCTAATTTAGTTATCAACCTAAATATACTACATGTTCAATGGAGAACAGAATATATCAGATTTTAAATATTAAGTATTGTGAATTACTCTTGAGTTTGGGAATCTCTTTCAGAAATTACAGGGATTAGGTCGATTTTGATTGACTATAGACATCTGAAATGCAGATGTGTCAGATCATATGGACTCCCTTTACTCCCACTCCCTAGTCAAAGGGGAGAAATAAGCAGCTTCAGAAGCAATGCACTTCCTACCATAGACATCTGTAGGAGAAGAGATTTAGCTTGCTAGAATAAAATTGAATAACTTCTACTAGCACGCTCCTGAAATCCCTGAAAATTGTAAACTAATAATGACAAAAGCCAAGGGGGCTGGAGCTCAAACAGGGTGTCTGATCTCATCCATAGAAAATGAAAAATACAGAGCAAGAAGTAGGAAAGATGTAAAAGAAAATAAGACACATGAAAGCTAGAAAAACAGAACAACACTACTAAGTGTAATCTGCTCTGTTCACATGTTTCTGCCTTTCAGAGGGATGAAGATACTTTTTCTATAAAGAAAATGTATTTATATCTCATGTTGTAGAATATAGGTCTCTCATCATGAGAAAGAGAATGCCAGACTGCTCATCCCTTTGCTGTTTAAAACCTTATTTTTCACTTCTTTGAGATAATACAACTGGTAGGGAGTGTATATCTGTGTATATCAGGTGGTCATCAGATAGGACTGGCACAAAGTGAAGGCAAAATGCTTTTAAAGCTGTTTGTTTAGAAACAGTTGGTGTTTAAATGGTCAGAAACTTTCTACTTATCTATCGAACCCAGGATTAAGCTGTAGCTCTTTTCCATCAATGTTTGCTTCCATAAAGATACAGTAATACAGCTACAGTCATTTCACAATGATACCTTTGGCCTTCTATACATTGCTTCATCATAAATCTTCAAAGGAATTTCCTGTACTTCATCCAATGAAATTTCTATAGTGAGGGTGTGTTGTTCATAACTATTAAAATTAAAAGACTGTGAAGAATTTTCCAATTTCCAATTTTATTTGCCAAACCAACAAAGATCAGTAAAACCTTGGGAAAGGTTGGGATTTCCCATGTGCAGAAGAGAAATCTTGTCAGAAAAATGTCTAATCATAAAACAGAAAATAGTGTCTAACTTTTATCACTCATATGACACCAGAGAAGTGGGATGGCATGGATAAAAGTCTCATCACTCCCATAACAAGTGGCTGGCTGCCACTAGCTACTTTGTGATTTCAGCAGGATATTTTGCTTTCTGTGTTTTCAGGAACGCTAACAGGTTACAGCCTTCTCTTCCGTATTTTTCCAGCTCACCCTTTCCTCACTTCCAGCAAGCACTAAGGCTGCTTCAAACAGGACACAGATTTGTCTTCTTTATTTTTGGTAAGTGCTTAGCTTTTGAATATTTCATTTGCCCCCTCTAAGCAATACTTATTCTGATCCTTCCCTGCATTTCAAAGGATTATTCTGGACTGGATTCAGAACCTCCAAATAACGTACGTGCACAGCTGAACAGATATTGCTGGCTGGGAAATGTGTTGTTCTTGATATGAGCAGAGGATGAGATCAGACAGCCTAAAAAATATCTCAATTTTGAACAGTGCTCTTACTTTGACGAATGAAAATTGCTGATCAGTTATTAAAAACAATATTGAGGATTCATTTTTCTCATACTGTTTCCTGCAATGCATTTTTATCACTTTCAACAGAATATGAAAAAAAATAAAATAAACATAACTTCAGGATTCAACCCTGTGGCTTTTCTGTCTAATACCATCAGACCTGACAGTTATCTGTAACAGATATTTCATATAAAGCTCCAATAACCACAGAATGGATATTTTTTTTCCTTAAAAGGGAAGTTCTTTTCCAATTCCTACCAACTATTATTTGATTAATGCTTGAAGCATAAAGATTACATCCCTCTTTTGCTTTTTGTTTTGATTGCTCATAAAATTGCCTAGCTGTTTTAGTGTACCAAAGATAGCATATAAATACGTATATCTCTTTGACTGTGTGAAGTTTTTTTCTACTAACTTAAAAGAGAGAAACGAAAAACTTGGGAAAGATTGAGACAGTACCTAAGCTACTGAAAACACATCCTAAAGTCTCTCTTTCTACAGGGGGAAGAAATTTACTTGGAGAGAAACTGGGAGCCACTGAAGCCTCCCTACATTTAGGCACTTATCCTTAATGGCATTTCAGAGCAGAGTACATAGATCTCTTCCCAGAGCATTACAGGTTATGATACTGCCTCCTTTCACTCAGTCCCCTCTCCTTCTGGAAGGATGTGGGGAAATAGCAGTGCAGTCTGTCTGGATGGCAAGGTATGCAGCCATCCCTGCCACTAACGCCTCTGGAGGGGTGGTCACCATCCCACCTCATCTTTCCCCCACAGAACCTGGTGACACAGGTTCCATGTGCTTGCACCGGGTGTTAAATCGTTCCATTTCAGTCAACCAACCTGTTATTCTACCTCACCACATTCAGCTCCCGCAAGTGTCCCTGGAAAAACTCACCATCCGTTAATCCCTACCCATTCACAAATCTTTGCCAAAGCAGTCGTGGAGTCTCTGACACCTTCACCAGCACAGAGAAGCACCTCGATACTCAAGCATTCCAGTTGTCTGTCTTCAAACGCATTGTGATAAACACGAGGTTTATCTATGAACAACCTAATTAAACAAATCTGCAATTATGTCTGGAAAATAAAAGGCTGCACAATTTCCCCCCCCCTCCCTTTTTTTTTTCTCTATTCAGGGAAATGAGCAAGACAGGAAAGCTGCAGTTGTGCAATCATGGGTGATGCAGTGTATATACAGTGATAACATGAGCTGCAATGTTTACTGATGTACTGTGAAATTTCATGCAGCCTTTTTTTTTTTTTCATTAAAAACTTGATAGCTCCATTGGAAGAAATGAGAACTACATGCTAATTTAATAAATATTTTCTGTCATCTCTGAAAGACAGTTTTTTTGCATAATTTTCATTGAAGCAACAGAGCAGAAATATCTTTTTATATTTCAGAACCATTTATCTTCATTACTTTGTTAATATGCTGTGGCATTGCCACATCTCCAATCAACCAAAAAATATCCCGAATAGCAATAAGAGGATCAGCACCTTCTAAAATAATTGTTTGATCAGGTATAAAGCGTCTCTTTCATCCAGAGTCTTTATGTTAATGACTGGGTTTAATTAGACTGGTTAGAAGTCAGAAAGAAGCAATTCTTTCTCAGCATAATAAACTGCTAATTACTAAGTGCACAAAAAGGTTACGGATAAAGAGGACTTCTGCTAGCTATTAAAGCACACAACAGAGCAACTTGCATTCTTCTCACATTTCCTGCATTTGTTGCAAACAATTGAAAGGCTCTTCCCAAGGGTTATTGCACTCTCTTTCATTACACTACTCTGAGATAGAGAATCAGCTTTAATGCCAACAGTGCCATTCCCACTTACACAGAGAGTGTTGTGGCATTTTAAGCAACCTTCTCAAGGCCCATCATAATAGACCATCAGCATTTCTACTTTTCTGGAAAAATCATTAGTTCTTTTCTTTTTTTCCTCATTCAGAAATCAAACAGCAGACGTTCTCATCAGAAATCCTTGAAGAATAAAATTTGCAAGCATTGTTTGGGAATTTCTTTTCATTTCAAAATGCCAAGATTTGGGGTTAGAAAATGTCAAAGTAATCACAATTTCAATAGCGAGTGACATTGTAATATGATGTTAAAACAAAGGTAGCTGCTAGCTACTTAATATTTTCCTTTTTATATCAGAGTATTTCAAACTTCCATTGCAGTTCCCCACTTCCTTGTATCACTTTGCCCCATTTAGTGAAGAAAAACAGATCACACATAAAACTTTCTAGAGATGTTTCCTATTTTCCTATTGGTCATTCTTAGTGTGAAAGCTGGGGATGCTGCTCTAAGCTATTCAAGTCCCTGTGACCCGAACTATGAATGTGCTTTATTCTCTGCTTTTGTACTGGTGTTCTGTGCTGCAAGGCTTCAAAGATAATATTTAGACTGTTGAAGTCAGTGGAAACATGGATGCACAATTTCATCTGATATAAAGAACATGTGCAGAAGGACAGAAGAGCTGAAGGACAGTGAATTCTTTCAGATCTTTGTGTTTGAAATGCATGTCTATAAAGTATGTGTTCAAAAGCCCAAAAGTTTGAAAAAATGTTTCATTTACCCCTTTTCAGCGTAGAGCTATAAAGATATACATTAGGATTTATTCAGTATGGGACTTTTCTATTTTTTTTTTCATGTTTCAGGGCTATTTTCCCTCAGCAGAAAGGACCTATCTCTTGTGTGAGCTTCCTGCAAGGGCTATGGCACCATCTTCTCTTCCCACAGGATAGTTCAGGTAGAAAGGGACCTCAGGACGGCTCAAGTCCAACATCCTGCCCAAAGCAGGGCCATGTCTGGGGTCCTACTGCAGGTCCCACTGCAAACCTGTGGGTCACCTGCTTCATCACCCAACAATCCTCATGGGGAAGACATTTCTCCTTATATCTAGCTTGAATCTCTCATGTCATCCTCTGCAGGTTGCTCCTCTCCTGCTCTGCACCTCTGGGAGAAGCCCAGCTCTGTTTTCCCAAAAGCATCCTCCCAGTATGAGAAAGCTGCCATTAGGTCCCAACCCAAGCCTTCAGCAGCATGTTGAAGCAAGACATGCAGGCCACAGTGAATAGAGCCCACACGCTATTGGCAAGATATGTTCTGCTATTAAATCTCTTTTAAAATGGGGAACTCCGGTGAATAGCAAGTCCCACATAGTTTTTGACTTTGAATTAGGGAAAAGCAACCCACTTGAACACAAAGCAGATGAAGAGTGTGTCGAGCTGAGCTCTCTCCCAAAAGACAAATCGAAATTATAGTTCTAAAATCATCACATACGTAGTAATTCTTAGTATAGAAAGTCATTATTACCATTGGGAGGTATACTTTACAACTATAGAAAAACACAAAACACAAAAACATTCCCAGTGTCTCATTCTTTCATATTAGGATACCTATGCATGGTAATCTAATGAATCTGTTTTCCCCCAGGTGCCTATGAGCAGATCAATGAGTCTGACCCTAATCACAGATTAATTAAAAACAACAGAATAGATGTAAAGGCATTATTGATCCTTCACAAACTTTGATTTATCATTTCACATAGCTTATTCTTCAACTACATGTTCAGACAAAAGGTGCAAATAAGTAATGTATTAGCTTTTCAAAATATTTTTATTTCTGACATAAAGAAATGTATTTCAAGTTATTCTTACTTCAGAGAAGCTACCTGAAGACTGACTTCACCCGGACAACAGATCTATGCTCAGATCAGAGAGGCTTCAATACATTTTGTCATCGCTTGACTTTGCCCTTAGATTCTAGAACATCTCTTGCCATATATTAGAGGATCCTATCTGATTTATAGAAGTTCACTGTATTGTAGACTACCTGATTGCAGCAAGCCCACACATACTCTGCCTTATGCTTTCACGATCCCCCAGACAAGTAGGGTGTGGTATGGAAGGAAAATTCCCCTAGAGAAAAGAATCCCTGTCCATGACCTTAGATAAAAAGGAAAAAAAGGAGGTTATTTACACCACCTAGCCAGACACAGGGAGGATCTGATTAGGTTTCCTTTAGGAAGCCTGAGTCTCCTGGATTTGTTATGTCTTTTTGCTAAAGGATCCTTCAAGCAAAGGAGTCCTCAAGCTCTAAAAACTGCAACCATAATGTCCAGTTGGATCCTAGGCATTATGTTTTACAACATTTAATGAGGGCAGAGGTTTACAATGCATCATCCTTTTTCACCATATGATTCCTACCTGAAATTGTTAGCAGGACCAAAAAAAGTCTTCAGCTCATGTTATTAACATGATTTAAGCCTGTCTTCTCCAGAAACAACTTTCGTTTCTTTGACTATGTTAAATGCAATGTCTTATTCAAAGTGTAGTTCATATTCAGAGTTATTATTCTCACTATCACATTTATTTTGCTACTATAGTAACAAAATCAGAAAAAAAAGAAAGAATAACATAAAGCGACCATTTTTTTTTCCACTGAGCCACAGCATAAAGTCACAAAGGAAATCCAGGATATAAACCCCATTAGCAGACTGCAGGCTTTATATGCCTCTCTCTAATATGCAGTGTTAAATATATATCCTATTACAAAATCTCTGATGCTTTTTTGCTAGGAGCAATAATTAGACAGGCCTCTATTGAAGAATATGTCTCTAATATGAGTGGACACTCTAACTACATTGTTGTTGTTCAGAAACGTTCATTAACTATAGCATCTTAATGGTACTTCCCATAGAACACTGCATTCTTGTTTGCGCTGAAGCATATGAGGAAGTGAGCCTTGCCACCCATTTCCCTTCTTTTATTTTGCAGTCCCAATACTGAAAACTATTCTCTACAGAAATGACACAAACTTTAGAAGTAATAATAAGACAGACAGATATATAATAAGCACTTAAGAGGTTTCTAAAGAAACTAGTGGGAAAACAGGCAATGGTGTGATAGGTAGCTGGAGGGTTGTACCAGTTATTTTCATCAAACAAGAGAGATATTTAAATCATAAAGCATTCTGATATGCCAGAATTCAGTCACCTATCTGCTTGTCTTCTGTTGGTTATACTAAAGCAAATACCAAATCCAGGAAATCTCACTACTTTGGGTTGTAACTCAAATTATTCACCATGGTGGATTTAAATATGGAGAAAAAATGCTAAAAAAAGCATATCTGCAATATTTCTGTGTATCCTTCAGCTGGGAATATTGCAGGTATTCTTTTATATATATATATATTTATATATATATCACACACAGAATCACAGAATGGTTGAGGTTAGAAGCCACCTCTAGAGAGATCACCTAATCCAACCCCCCTGCTCCAGCAGGGACACCCAGAGCACATGGCACAGGGTGGCATCCAGGCAGGTCTGGAAGATCTCCAGAGAAGGAGACTCCACAGCCTCTCTGGGCAGCCTGTTCCAGGGCTCTGTCAGCCTCACAGGAAAGAAGTTCTTCCTCACATCGAGGTGGAACTTCCTGTGGTTCAGCTTGTACCCCTTACCCCTTGTCCTGTCATTGGCTACCACGGAGAAGAGTTTGGCCCCATCTTTGGGAAGAGCATCAGATAGATTGAGAGCATCAGATAGACATATGTACATATCTATACTCACATATACATATGGGTATACATAATAGATTGTATAGGTTATTTTAATAATGTATATGAAAGCTTTCTTTCTTTCTCTCTGTAGATAAATATTTAAGAGAACTTATTTTAATCTTTGCTTCCTTGTGTCTCTTCTTATGATTTTGTATTTGTGTTTTGATTTCTCTAAATAATGATTTATAAAGAGGTGCCCTGACTAATATGTCTTAATTCAATGTTTACACAGTAGAGTTTGTTCCCATTTTAGACAGTAAAATTTCTCCCATACAATACAACATTAAGATTAATGTCACACTTTCCCCAGGTTTATGAGTTTTGGAGTATCTCTTATAGAATTTCTCACGTTGTGTCCAAGATGACTTTTTTCCCTTGAGAGCATTTTTGCCCTTGGAAAGAGTAGGTTGTTCTAACCAGAGTCAGCCAAGCGAGCAGTGTGAACCCTTTCTTACAAAAGTTAGCATTTCATTTATTTAGTCATCTTTAAAATATATCTGGTACTCATCCAGCCCTGACATAGCTCTTTCACTGGACCTGACATGACAAACCCTGAGCACACTTCACAACACTCCGGGGCCAGGTTGCCCATCCTGCACATCACAACTTGCCTCCCAGCTCTATTGCTCCTTGGCTTGCCTGCAGCGGTCATGCCTCTGCATTGAGGCATTTTCCTCTTTTCCCCTGGTGCTTCATCAGTGCTATTCCCTGTTCTTCCTGATGAATAGTTCCTTTTGAATAGTTGCTCCCTTCTCTTCTGTCCTACTTGGTAACTTTCCGATTTCTGCCCCTTGTTTCTCCCTGCACCTTCTCCTTATCCTGCCCTTATTCAGCGCTCCGCCCCATCATACCTGTTGTAGGGCAAAGCAGGGCACAGCCTGGGCATTATTATATTCTGACAATGATTTTTCCGCAGTTTCAGGACCATTGAACATTAGCCAAGAACTTTTGTAGGAAAGTGGTGGATGTGCCTCAAATTCCAAGACGATGTGGTGATTTATAGAAAGTTTATAACTGTGCTCAGAGTCCAGACACTGCATGGGATGTGCTCCTCAAATCATCAACTCAAGTGAGATAGGTGAGACCACTAGTATGGTCCTATATATTTGATATAAATTATATAATTCTTTAAAATGTGGGACATAATTTGCTGACAATTATGAAGCATGGACCACACCACAGACTGAAGAAACACAAGACATCCAGAGCACAGCAAGCAAATCAAATAAGTGCGTGCCACAAGCTATTAAGTATGCTAAACATCCTCACCTTCAGAAAGTAAGATATTAGGCTCATGAAGGGTACATTTGCATTCCACATCTTAGAGATTAAAAATGAACTCCAATTCACAGAAGCAAAAGTAGATTTACTTTTTTAAGACTGCTTTGTAGTTCATGTTTCAGCAGAACTTCAGCCACTTATTTACTCACACTTGTTCTCAAACATATTTGCACAGAGTGAAAATTATTATATTAATTCTTGCAGTGGTTGTGAAGTCAGCAGTTTCTCATTCTCCCCAAATTACTCAGATCTCAAAAGGGTTTAAAAAATTATGTTGTAATGTCCTTTCCTCCTTGTCTCCCTTTCTGATATCAGTATAGTTAATAGATTTTCTTTAAATGTTGAATCCTTCACATCTTCAAAAACAACAGAGTTTACTACAGTTACTGAAAATCTGTGTCTCTGAAGCATGATCAGTAAATGAAAATGTATTTTGCAATTCAAGGGAAAATTTAAGTTTTATTTTAATTTACCCCTGGTGCAGAGAACTTTATTTATAATATTAGTAAAAAAAAAATTAAAAAAAAATCATCAAAGGAAATACAGAAGAAGTTTTTGAAAGAAACAAGAGAATCTGTTTTTTATTACATAACTTTTTCCTTCTGGAGAAATGGGCATATTTTTCCCAAGATAAAAATTTGAAAAAAAAATCATCAGTTGGTGAAATTTGCTTAGTTCCTTTTTGCATAGTATAAATCAATTTATTTGAGTGGAGGGAAAAGAATTCACATCACATAAAGAGCATAGTGTAGAAAGTGTCTGGTCCATAACATCCTTATCCTTTTTTTTTTTTTTTAACTAGTCACTTTTTCCATAAGAAGTACCTTTTCACAGGTAGTAGTATCTGAGTTGTTCCTGAATGCCAGTGGGAAAATACTGGAATAAGAAAATTCATTCCAGTCTGTTTAATGTACTGTTCAATGCTAGTTCCAACAAACTAAATTTTACTTATCAGAAGCCTCTCATATCATTTACTGACTGTATGAAGAGTATGTTGTGGACAAGTACAAATTGTTTCTGTTCAGAAATCTAGTAACTTGAATATATCACCTCAGATAATACTGTCTGTTGTAATTGTATAAAGTAAAAAACTTTAAAATAATATGTTGATACAGGCAATGTTGCTATATAATCTGAAGTGCAATATAAAGAAGGAAGTCTATTAATTCTGAAAAAAGAAATTCTATTATGCAAATAGGTCTGTGCCTGAGCTAAACTAACACTCTGATGTTTAAAATTTATATCTCTCTTCTCAAAATGACAGCAGAAAGTAGTTGGAGACTGTCTGTTATTACAGAGGATTTTCTGATTCCTTTTCTCTTTGTTCATGCCTGTTGTGTGGGCTGCAAAACCTGTCGTTATTATATTACACTAATTTAACCTGATGACAGTGGGCATATTTGCACATGACACATGGTATTTTTCTGCAACCAGAGAGATCAGATTCATCTAGTGGAATAGTATTATTTGTGATGACTTTAGAGGAAAAGTGCTTCTTGGTCTGTACCACAGTGCAGTGCATACATTATGGATGATTTTGTTTTTAATCAAGAGATTTTCAGTTTGCCAGAGCAGTTAAAACTGGGATATGATAAAAAACATGGGAGGCCTTGTTATCAGGAGAAACTAAGTACATCAGAAATTATTTGTTTTCCCAAAGAAAATAGTGAATTGTCAAAGGCAATAGTGGATGTTCCATAGAGGCAGTCATCCAGGGAAAATTATTTACAGCATTTACTGACTGCAAAAGAGTTGTGTATTTTTGCTGCCACCAGGACAATTGAAACTGTGAAACATCAGTTTCACAAAGATCAACAGTAGAATGTAATTTAAACAAACAAACAAAAAAGCTCCTATTGTATCTTCCCTGTCTTTTAAACTATAGATTTTTTTTGTATCTTACTAGTTTTATTGTTAATGGATTCCTTATACAACCATAAGGACAATTATCCCAAGAGGTCCAGGTAACCCACTAGACAGTAGAGTTCACTATGTAAGAGTATAAAAGCAGTATAAGAGCATAAAAACAAGAAATATAACTATACTTCCTCAGAAAAGCTTTCTCAGAAGAAGAATACTCTTCCAGACAGAAATTTGAGGCTCAGAGATTTCCTGAACAGACTTGCTGTCTTTGCATTCAGTAGTCACAAATGCACTTTCTATGCCTTTAATTTGTCCAAGTGCTTCTTGACCTCATGTGAACTTTTAAATCAACCACATGGAACTGTAAGATTCATCAGTTACATGAGCAATGTCAGAAGAATGCTCTCTGTTTTCTTGTTTTGATGCTACCATTTGCTGTTTCATTAAATCCCCCTGGTTTTTGCACTGAAGGAGACAACAAAATGATCATTCCCTGCTGACTTTTGCACCACTTACTGCATTACCTCTGTCATATCCTCCTCAGTTAGCTCTTTTTCTAGCAGATGAGTCTTTATTCTGTTCAGATATTCCTCATTTAAAACCAGTCTCTTCCTTTCTTGTTGATTTCACTGGATCTTTCCTGCCTCTACTTTATCCCTTTTGAGCTGAGAATGTCAGAACTGTATTAAGTGTTCAAGATGCAAAAATCCTGCAGATTTATATTGTGTGATTACAAGGCTTTTTCTTTTCTTTTTTTTTTTTTTTTGTCTCTTCTTCTTTCTTAATAATTCCTAACATTTGAAATGTTTTCTGGCTGCTCCTGAATGCCGACCTGCTCCTGGGAACCCTCAGGCCTGAGAGACAGCAAACACCTTGCAACTGCTAGAGACCATGGCCAAGCACAGATATAGACAAGGATCTAATGAGTTAAGCAGCATCACTGAAAACTCAGGATTTAGGATTTGATCTAAACATCATTGAAATCACTGCCATTTTTTCCTTTTTCTTTTCCATTGACGGGATCAGCTTTTGGATCAGATATTTTTCTCTGGGGGAAGGCATAGGCTGTTTTTGACCAGTCTCTGACCATGACACTAAATGTTGCCCCATATTTACCATCACACTTATAACTAACAGCACTCTGGCCCACAGTGTGATGCTCTCCCACACTTGCTGTTACAGTTTTAATTTAATATATTTTGCTTTGGAGACATGCTTAATGTTTTATAGTGTAGCTACGCTAGTTGAAGTGTTGTTGAGCACAGTGTGAGGCTTATTACTTTAATCATGTTAGGCTCCATTTGGGAGCTAACTTGTGCGCAGTTATTGTGGGGTTTTATCTCTTAGATTCCGTTCCCCCACTCCCTTTTGGAGGATGAAAGCTTTAATGAAGCAGCCTGTGCAGAGTGGGCTATAATGAGCCCTAGCAGAATGCCATTGTTCTCTCTTGGAGCAAGAGCCAGGGAGTGATCCAGTTTTTGCTTTTTCATCTAAGGACACACATTGACAGAGCTGATACTCTGCATGCAGGATGCCTGGACACATGCAGGTGCCTGTTTTACAGGGTAAGAGGCTGATCACAATCCCTTTAGAAAGCATACAAAGCACCTAGCTCTAAAGAAGACAAGTGCTCAGCTTAGACAGACCTGTGGAGAGCAGAAATAAAGAAATATGACAAAGAAAAGGAACATACAGAGGCTTGTAGTTTAATTTAAGCACTGGATCATATAACATTATATATTTTAAATGTAGATCCCATTGTCATGAGTGTATTCTCCAGTAGCAAAAAGGAATGGAATAGTTTGGCCCATTTTACTTTCTCCTTGGGGCTTTGAAGTGATCATTAATGATATTAAAGCATAGCTTTGGAGAAAGAGGACTAAATTTCACATTGCTACCTCTGTGTAAATGGAGACAGTGAAACCAGAGCAAATTTAAGAGAATGACTTAAGGGATTCGACTAGGAATCCAAAATCTAATAAGAATTATCCCTAACAGGAAAGAAAGCTGGTAAAATATGAGAAGAGCAAGCAAAAGGAAAAGTAATGTATGCTGTTGTATATAGTTTCAGGGACACTTGAATTTCTGAATGCCAAATGTTGCCTTTCTTACTTGGCACAAATACTTTACTTCCTAGCTCCATTTGAACAGAATGTGTTACTCACCAAAGGAGGTGTTTAAATCTATCCATGACAAAGTAGAACTTGCTGTTATTTCTGAAACAGGGAGTTTTTCAGCCCTTTTCTTCATTAGCTCTCATTTTTTTTTCTTGACATCCATTCAGTTTAGACTTTTATTAATTTGCATTAAATCCATATGATGGCTTGTAACTATGTGCATATTAAAGAAGAGGGTTTTAATGACAGTGTAGTACTCTGCATAATTATTATTTTTCACCAACACGTGTTTATACTGTTGGTCTTTCTCTAGCACTCATATGAAAGGAAAGTGTATGTGTATATATAGAGATTCATAGAATTACAGAACGCTTAAGGTTGGAAGGGACCTCTAGTGATCATCTAGTCCAACCCCCCTGCACATGCAGGGCCATCTAGAGCACGTGGCACAGGACCACGTCCAAGCGGGTTTTGAATATCTCCACAGAGGGAGACTCCACAACCTCTCTGGGTAACCTGTTCCAGAGGTTCACCACCCTCACTCTTAAGAAATTTTTCCTGAAGTTCCTGTGGAACTTTTGATGCTTCTGTTTGTGGCTATTCCTTCTAGTTCTGTCAGTGGCCACCACTGAAAAGAGGCCAGCCCCATCCTCCTCACTGCCTCCCTTGAGGTATTTATAGATACTGATCAGGTCCCCTCTCAGCCTTCTCTTCTCCAGGCCGAACAGGCCCAGCTCCCTCCGCCTCTCCTTATAGGGAAGATGTTCCAGGCCCCTTTTTATCCTTGTGGCTCTGCGCTGGACTCTCTCCAGCAGCTTCACATCCCTCTTGTACTGTGGGGCCCAGAATTGGACACAGTACTCCAGATGTGGCCTCACCAAGACTGAGTAGAGCGGCAGGATCATAGAATCATAGAATGCCTAAGGTTGGAAGGGACCTCTAGAGGTCATCTAATCCAACCCCCCTGCACACGCAGGGCCACCTAGAGCACGTGGCACAGGGCTGCATCCAGGTGGGTCTTGAAGATCTCCAGATGAGACTCCACAACCTCTCTGGGCAGCCTGTTCCAGGGCTCTGTCACCCTCACCGTCAAGAAGTTCTTCCTTAAGTTCCCGTGGAACTTTTTATGCTTCAATTTATGGCCATTTCCTCTGGTTCTGTCAGTGACCACCAGTGAAAAGAGGCCAGCCCCATCCTCCTCATTGCCTCCCTTGAGGCACTTATAGACACAGATCAGATCCCCTCTCAGATCAGATCCCCTTCCTCGATCTGCTGGAGATGCTCCTCTTAATGCACCCCAGGATCCCATTGGCCTTCTGGCCTTCTTGGCCACGAGGGCCAAGGATACATACATAACACATATATAACATATAGAACACATATATAACATATATATATAACCAGAGAATCATGTGAGATGTTAGCAATGTTCTCAAAGAAGAGAGGCATGTACTGTGATATATTTGACGATTAGGTACTGTTTTATTCCTATTCTCTTACATCTAAGTTGTAACAGACAGGTGTAATATCATAGGTTTGTCTCAAAAAAATAGAGTGAAATAATCGAATTTCTGTTGGAAGATTTTCCACAATCAGGTCTCTCACCTAAAAGTCAGAAAGGGCAATCCTGTCTACATTGCTCCAAAGAAACACAACTATTTTATAAAGTTGTGCCTGGACTGTGGACTGTAAAACACCAATGCCCTCTCTTGTAGGTGGCTTTCAGAAATCAGTCCTGGAGCTAAGTGTGGGAAATGTTGGTTGGCACCATCAGTCACTTGCCTTGGCAACATTCACTCACTGCTTCAGATTCACTCACCTCTTGGATGCAATTAGGAAAGAACAAGCAGCATTTTAGCTTAGCACATGAATGCAACATAAATTAACTAGTAATGTGAATAAATCTTAGGAGAGGATTTTGGCTGCACAGCTAAAGATGCATGACATGTAAGCTGTTTTCAGCTTCTACAGTAGCATTAATAAAAAAAATCTAATGGAATAAAATCTGATATCTTTCTTCACATTAGAAACTACAGAACCTGACAGCGAATAAAATTATGGTTCATTTAAATTTGAATTTCAGTTGAAATATTTATGAATATGAGCAATCTGACATGTCAGAAAAATGTAATGCCAAATGATAAGGGAAAGTTTGTTGCACTTCCAACAGAAAATGACAATTATATTTTATTTTGCTGTCACTTTAAAATGCCTCTCCCTCTTGTGACAGTTTTCTGTTTCTCTTCCACAAAAGGTTTAATGATTTTTCTTATACAGAGCATCAGAAGGTTCTCCAGTAGTTTTTAAAACTAGGGCATCTAACCATCTCTGTGACTCATTATGAAAAAGGAACACTCACAAAACTGGGATACCTGGTGACCCTGCTGTAGACTTATATTGAAAATAGTAATTCTTAAAAGCAGATAGACAATCTGGATGAAATACATATTTTAGAAAGCTGCATTTATTGCAAGGTAACTGACGGTAGGAGTTAGATTTCAAAAGTTATACACATGCATTTTTATTCAACAGATGTCTGCGTGCACAGGGATTCAGTGTTTTCATAAGCCCAAGGGCAGCAAGGCAACCTGCATTCACAAATAGCAGAACAACCATTTCAGGTTAGATCTGAATCTGCAACATCAGAGAGAGCACACAGCAAGGCAGCCTCTTCCCTGCCCAGATCAGAGCTTCCAGGGTATACTTCAGGAGCGTGACTTGTTCAAGTCATCCTCCACCCACTGCCTCAGCTATTCGGGCTCCTCCATGAAGCCCCCTTCATGAGATGCATGCAAGTTTTTGTGGAGACTTGCTGAAGGACTGGCTCGGTGAGGTCTGCACTCAGAAGAGATGGCTTTTTGTTAAGGCCACCACTAGGAACACATGTACACCTATCAGTTCATTGGCGCGATTTCACATCCTAGCTCCCTAAGCAGAGTGGGCACTATCAGAGAAGACATGGGAATGTTTCAGCTAAGGTCATTGCTGAAACCTCCAGGATGAGAAGATCTAACTTCAGTGAAGAAGGGACTGATCTTCTCAGTCCTAAATGGCAGACTCTGTGTCAGGGACACAAGCAAATAGAGAGGTCCATAACCCGGATGAGCCATGGCGATGGCTTACAGAAGGAAAGGGTCAGGGATTCAAGAGAGAGCTCTTCAAAAAACTTTTTACTAGACTTCTCTCTTGTTCAAGGAGACAGAGATTAAATGAGATCATCTGGGGAAGATACATTACTAAAGCTTACGCTTTCTAGATGTTGTTATAAAAAAAAACATTTTGGAAGGCTTTAGTAAATGCACACTTTATACTCTGCTAGCAATGACTTGCTATTTATCTGCTAAGCAAGGGATAACATTAGTTCTTCAATTGGCTGAATAAGTGAAGACATCTTGGTGGTGTCTAGTGGAACAATCATCCCTCACACCTTAAAGATGTGAAAGGAAAGGGAAAAACAACGAGGAGAAATATTCAACAGTAGAATAAAGAATCCAAAACCCTCATAGTAGATTTACAGAAGGAGAGAGTAACGTGTTATCTGTATTCCTGTTTGCACCTCTTTCCACTTTATAAGCTTTATGAAAAGATCCTTTGTGTTGTCTTAAACCCTTAACATGCCCCTAAAGGAGTGAAGGTGCAAAGAGCAATGACACTGGCAATCTTTCTGGAAAAGACTGTGCTTAATTATTGAAGAGACCTGGAATTTCCTGCTCATCTTGGAAACTTGAAGAGACTGTCTAGTTTTTAATAAGTTTCCCCAACAGATTTTCCTGTGATTCTACAGTAGGCAATACTGTGGGGCTGTATGTGAAAGAGAAGAGGAATAGATCTGGCTTTCTGGATGTGCAGAACAGCTGTATAGGTTGACACATTTAAAAAAAAATTAAAAGTATGTATTTGTAGTTCTGTAAAATTTGATTGCTGATAGGATTCAATGACTAAAAATTGAACTATTTTCTGTCATTGAATATCCATGCAGATACTTGAACAAACATGGTAATTTCCATATTCCCAAATTGTGCTATGACTTTTTTATGGTAATGTATCACCTAATCCTTGATCTTTATTTATCTTTTACATAAGGATGGATTTCATAGTGAATCCTATATTATTCCTAATAATATTAATTCCTAGTTAATTGTGAAACATCAAGCAACATTCTTTAATTTTTACTGCCAACCACATTTGAAGAGCTCAGTCTTTGAGCACTTATATCTTCTCCAAGACTAAAACCTTGAACTGAAGAAGAGGAACAGCTACTGCTTTCTTGGGTATTTTACAGTTTTGGGCTCTTAACCAAGACACTCCAATATTCTTGATGTATGAGCTCAATTGCTATCTTTGCTCTGTAAGAAGTTTAGGCACCAACAATGAAGCTATGATCTAGAGCTCACAATGCTGGAAAAATAGAATTTTCAAAACTGAGTACAGAAATATGTCAGTTAGTTATTCCAGTCTGAATTAACTGCTTTTATTTTTTCATTTAAGGACAAGAGTATGAAACAACCAGAATGACTTGTACCTGCATATATTCAAATGTCACTGTAGCGTGACATTTTTAATTAAAACACACTAGATGTGATGGGACAATATAATGGAACATTAGTCACGGCATTCCACAAAAATGCAGCTCTGGCTCAGGATTACTTATTAATTTCTGTTTAATATTTTCTGCTAGGAAAAGATTACTGCAAGATTATGAAATCTCTACTTTTTCTGGAATAAGATTTGGAGAGCCCTAACTTCTACTAAGGAAGCATATCTAACCTGGATTTTGAGATTGTCTATAAATCATAGAACCATAGAACCATTATGGTGAGAAAAGACTTTCAAGATCATCGAGTCAAATTACAAACCCTTCAACATCATACTTGCTAAACCATGTCCCTAAGGGCCTCATCTACACGTTTCTTGAACACTGCCAAGGCCAGTGACAATCCTACATTTGGTTATTTCTTCTCTCTCTCATCTCAAGAGAATGTTTCCTAAGGTTCCTCATTCAGTTAAAGCACTGCTACATGCACTTTTTAAATGCAAATTATTTGGTTGTTTTTATGATGTCAATATTTTGTGTTAATGTTCATTAGAGTGCGCTGATAGATCTTGCTAACTGGAATTAGAGTTGTTAGTACTTTGATAGCTACTCACAGATGTTCATACCTTGACTTCAACAGCATATATTTTAGAGGACAGAAATGGTCTTTTGCTCCCTCCTTCTTCTTACAATCACCAGCATTTGCAATATAGATATTAACTTCGGCTTCCAAAGGAGAATCAATTTTGTGTGTTTTGACATGAGAAAATTTATCTCACTGCCTTTTGTCTGACCCCTTTCCTTTTTTAATTCTCATTTAAATGCACACAGAGTTTTTATCTCAAAGGCTATCCTAAATATTGTCTTTTGTATTTGTCACTGGAACAACTTGTTCACCTCTATTGTATGAACGTAACAATCAGATCTCCTTGAAAATCTCCTTCTACAACATGTTCCTCAACAAGACCAAAGAATGATCTCAGCAGTGTCCCCTTAAAAAAAAAAAAAAGAACAAAATCATTCAACAAAAAGGAGTTCTCAGCTGCAAATAGCTGAAGAAAGCAGCTAAAACAGACATGTTAAAATCACAGAGGATTTTCATATATCAAGTTTACAGAAAGCTGTTATCTTCTCAAGATACTACAGAAAGTTCAGTGGAGAAGATGATACTACTATAAAGCCAGATTTTAGCAGGACATGCATTGCCCCATGCTAATGACATCTGATGATGATAAATTCTTAACTGCCAAATCTCCTTTTGAGGTTGTGAATGTGAAATTTCACTTCTGTTAATGACTTACCTTTAAGTGGAGTGATTCAAAAATGACATATGAATCCTTTTAATCCTTTTAGAGGGTAGAATCAATGTTTAAGAGGAAATATTATCCCATTTAAAAATCATGCTTTGATGAAACTGGACAAAGATCTGATTTTATCACAGAGTATATATGAACTTTTTTCATAGACCTCAAAATATATATTTTTTCATATTCAATAAACATGGATAATTGTGTCAGTGATAAAGGAAGAGGTATAAGTAGAAGCAGTCATTTCTGTGCTTTTTACATTGATTTGTTCTATACCCCAAAACACAGCCCTTCAACTTCATGGATCACAAATGCATATGAAGTCACCTTGAAGGCAGTAAGGTAAATATGTCCATGAAGATCAGGGGAACTTGCCCTCCAAAGGTATCTGTTTTTCTCCACTGACTGAAGAGGGAGCCTAGAAACTAATTTTGCCGTGATGCCTAACATCATTGTTTAGCAATGCTGAGGTGCAATTCCTCTTGCTTGTGTGTCTTGTCATGAACATGGCAAAAAGTCAGAGCTGTGTGTAGTCTTAGATGACAGAGAATAACTACAACATTGTGCATCTTATCTCCTTTTTGGTGTCTTTGGATTGTTGTTGTTGTCTCAGCAAATGTACATCTTCAGATTTCTTTTTACTGCAGTGTCTGACCAGTTAGTCCCAGTCAACTCTTAAATATTCTTTATTAGCTTTTTTCTTAAAAACAAACCTATATGAAGTTTGTAGAGGGGTACATATCTGTGCTAGGAGAATGTAAAATTTTTAATAAAAACAAAATAAAGATGTAATACAAACATAAGATTTCTATCTCCCCTCCACTCTTTGAAATAAAAACAAAAGGAAAAAACCTTATTTTTGAATTATTTATTTTGAGCTATTATTATTATTATTAAAATGCATTCCTGTGATCTGGCTGCAAAATACCGTGTGAGTACAAAAAAACATACTGTATAAGTATAAAAATGTGAAAACAGATGTTAATCTTGCAGATGTGCTGAACAAGGCATACAGAAAATCAGATTTATCTTTCTTCCTCTCCTGGACAGCTGCTAAAAAGAAAAACTTTCACAGCATTGCAACAATTTAGTGCACTGCACAGTTTGATGTATTTTACTGCTCTAAAATTGATTCTTACCATCTGACAAATCACTGTTTGAATCTAACACAGCACAAGAATGGACCTAGGCAACAATGATCAGCAGGTCATATCTTTTCTAGTCCTTAAGTCCCCTGGGAGCTTGTATTGTAACCCATGCTTTTAGAAAGTGAAAGGTGGTCACCTGGTGTGCCTATGCAGAACCGTACTCTCAGGGAGACAGGATGAAGTAAAAATTGTTCATTTTCATTATTTCAAAGCATCTTCCACTCCAGAAGGAGAAAAAAAAGGGGGGGCTAATAAGAGACACTTCATTTTCATGATCAAAACAAAATGCTTTAGTTTTGTCACTAGGTCCAAGGACCAAAGTTATGTCTGGCTTTATCCAGGATCTGCTGGTTTCCTGCTCCACCTGGACACTCCTTCCAGATGACCACTTTAGGTGTCAGAGTGACCCTTTGAGCAGATGCAGTGGAACCCGAAACCTTGTGCAGGCAGGAATGTCAACAATAACCTTTCAAAGAAAGGTATTAGTTATTTGTTGAAGGTCCCTTTAACATCAAATGAAAAACAAAAGAAGTCCCCATACATCCATGCTGGTAGTATTACTCACTTGTCTGGCACAAAAACAGCCAGGATTAATTCATTCCCCGCTTTGCACAAGGCAACAGTGCTCTTCGGCAGAATGTTGGGAGACCTCAGCCCTCGGTGTGAAGCTCTAGTCACACTAGTCATGCACGCTGTCCCTCTTGGCTGCCATCCTTAAAAATTCTTGTGGACTTCTTGACTTTCACTGTCATATCCAAAATGACACCATATATGGTCAGCCTTTTGATAGGCATGTCTAGACTGGTGCAGATGAACTGTGGCCACCATGCTATCTTTTATTGTCCTGTCCCAGAAAAGACATTATTCGCATCTGATCCCTAGTAGATAGATACTAACATAAAGTAAACCAAGCTGAATGCACAGGTACATTCTATACAAGTTACCTTCCTTCAACAATACAGGAAGTGTTAAACTAGCAAAAAAAAAGGAAAGAAAAATTTTAATAGAGTGTTTTTTGTTGCATCTTTATGAGATGTGTTTTTTTTCCACAGAACATAACAGTTTTGTTGATCTGGTCATACAAATAAACAAACAAACAGAGCAGCTTGTTTTGAATTTTTCATGCTATATCCCTCCTTTTTTTTTCGTCCTTGTGCTTGCAAATGGGAATGGGCATTGCAGACATTGGGAGAAATGCACATTTGAGTATTGCATGTCTAGAAGTGTAGAGCAGATGAGGGAGGGGTTAGGGAAGACCAACATGCTTCTGTGGCACTGAGAATGAATGTCTGGATCACAGCTTCCCTAAAAACTGCTACTACTTGCAGACTGACTATTTTAACAAATGCAGGAATACTGAACAAGAAATTTAACTCCATTATTCATAGAATCATAGAATCATA
>VWPW01026091.1:0-48536 GCA_013389825.1 Crypturellus undulatus
CCAACCTTAGGCATTCTATGGTTCTATAATTCTATGACATCGCGAGATCTTCCGTCCGGCAGTTATCTCTGCTTCTGTCACGTGCAACTGGGCTTGTTATCAGTAAGGCTGCAACGCCCACACTACAATGACAATATTTAGAACTTTGATACAATTTCTGAAGAAGAAATTTAAATAAAAAGTGATTTGAGAGTTTTTAACAGTCTCAACAAACTTAATACTGTGAAAATTAGAAACAATATGGAATATAAACTATTCTGTAGTCAGTAAAGTATTTTGAACGAAGTATACATGTTATAAACTGAAAAAGTGAAAGTTCCCAAACCAATTTGATAAAGGTATGGCATCTTTCATTAAGTGACTTACAGAGAAAGTACACCTTAAAACAATGTAGAATGGAAAAGATTGAAAATAAGATCTATATAAGGAAAAAATAGTCCTACTTTTCAATGGGGATCTGAGAATTAGGAGGTCTGAATCATCTGTCTAAGTAGTGGCATTTCCTAAAGGCAAGATAAATGGTTCCAAACACTGCATTTACTATACCAATTAGTTCTCCACTAACTATAATACAAGACATGGCGACTTGCTTTCATGCAGTTAATTGAGTCATACTAAGGGATGGAATTAGTTTGACAAAGGTGGTGCTTCTAAAGGTACCATCTGTCTCATCACAAGATTTGTCTAAATATGTGAGAAATATACTTTGGAGTTTCTATTTCTCTTTGTTCACATTAAGGGGACCATAAACTGTCTAGCTTAGATGTACACTTTAACAATGTAGACACCTGAAATTAAGTGAAATTAATCATATTCTTGATTTCTTCAGAAAATCACCTTTGGCTTCTTAGTATCAAAACTATGAAAAATCATAGGGAAAACACTAGGAAAGGAGAAGGAAGAGGTGAAGAATAGAAAAGTTCTGGGGAGAATTGCCTGGGACTGCTTGAAACTAAAGTCCCCTTTTAGGGCATCTTAAAACCTAAAGTAAAAATGCTATTGATTTGGGGCTAGACAGAAAACCTTTAAGGATTAGAGAGGTGAAGCATGAAAGTTGAAATGAGAAACTCTTTGTTTCCAGAGCAAAGTTTATTTACTCTGTACATTAAGGATTCTGTGGTGGGGTAACTATGAAAGCCATTATTTTATATTGCTAATAGATATATTTATTTAACTATTTGAGTGAAAAATATTTTAATTGAAAATGGGTCCTAGATGATCTTCCCTCATATATTTTCCTTCAATTTTGAATATATTCAACTGGAAGGATGCAATCATTTTAAAGCAAGTCTTTTTTTGTTTGCTTAAATAAAAAGAATGAAGACTGGAAGACTGAAAAAAATGCCAAGAAAATGTAAATTTAATGATTTATGTTCTCATTTATATATGTGGTTGATGGAAATGACTTTTTCCTTCTTTGCCTTTTTCCCTTTTAATAACCTTTTTTGGCATTTTACGCTAATCTCGTTAAAAAGCAGACAATTGACTCTGAAAGAAAATATAAAGAAAAGCGAACATGTATTTGATGTTGTAATTAAGAAGTTTCAACTTTGATTAATTTATAATCATAAGCAAGCCAACAAAATGGATGAGTGTGAAAATCTTTAAAAAAATACTCGAAAAAGAAATTCTGCTTTGCAACTGTGACTCAAGCATCTTAAAATTTAGCAAGATGGGCTTAGTGTGAAACTATTGAAAAACTTGTGTGAGAGTTAAAATCAGTAACAAATTTATATTTTAATGGAAAGAAACTATAGCTGACCAGACAGGCAGAGCCTCTATTTTAAACCTGAATACACAAAAATCAGTGTGGTGTATGGGTTTATACTTTTTATACATGAAAATGTTGTGTATGGGAAAATAGGAGAAAAAGATAAAGAAACACAAAAATGTGAATAATAAGTAAAAATCTAGATGAATTCTGAGAAACAAATTATATAGAAGCTGGTTATATTTTTTTTTCTTGTTTTCCTCTGTCAGAAGGACACTGTCAAACTATGTGGACATGCTTTGTGACTACATAGGAAATTACAGAAAAGAAAAAGCAACTGCACCAGCAGCCCTAAATCCCCTTCAGAAATTAGCCAAAGGTTAAATTGTGTGTAAATTGAAAGCTACCGGGCTTTGGAGAAACTCAAATTTTGAGAAATTCAAATACCATAATTCTTTTCAAAGTTCCGCCATTCATGAAAGGCAGAAAAACAAGGTGAAATCTACAGGCCAATACCTGCCTGTGTCAATACGGTAAGTTTATACCAGTTAACTAGTTGCAATACGGTAAGTTTATACCAGTTAACTAGTTGCAAATGAAACTTGAATAGATGCGCAGTAGAAGCGTTTTTCATGTTAAATAGGAAGTAAGGTATTACTCCTTGACAGTCCCAAAGCACATGGCAACTTGGTATGCTTTTAGCAGTTGGAAGTGGTCTGTTTTTGAAAAAAAAGAGCCTCCGGTTGGAAAAGACCTGCTGCCTCACAGTCTTGAGCAATTAGGGATGGATATGTCATAAGATTATACTATATCACACACAATGTCTAAAGCTTCATCTTAAAAAATACATTTTCTGTTGTTGATATCTTTTTGCAATGATTAGCCTTCACAAAAAATACAAGCATTTTGTGGAAATGTGTCAGTTTTGACGACTTTTAGTAGAGAAAGTTAAAATATATATAAAATCAAGGCTTGAGAATACAGGAATTTACTGCAAGGCATCTTCTCTGTCTCTTGTCTTAATGAACAACTTCACCAACATCACGCCCCAAAAATGCATTGCTGAAACATTTCGATTCTGACCACTTCGCAACCTCTCCAGGCAAACTACTCCTCACTACTTCAGTGTTCTGAAAATCTGGCAAGACTCTCCTTGAATTCAGCCTTACTCTTCACACAATTTAAACTCCCGACATGATCCTATTGATTACAGACATCCAGAATAAAAGTTTCCTTCTTTTTAGGAGTTTATATATATCTATACATGCCCATGCATACACAAATGCATATGCTTATGAATATATGTGTATGTATATTTACATACATGAAAGATTTTATAAGTTACCTGGTTTTTGATGCAAAATGACCCCAAATATTTCATTTTTTTCTTCACAGTTAATGTTTCTAGACATCTGATCACTATATTTTCTTTCCTCTGTGCTCTTTCCACTTCTATCTCTGAAGTGCAGCGCTCGGTATTGGATACTATGCTTTAGTTAAGACCTTATCATGAAAAACAGAGGATTAATTCAGGTTGCATTTATGTTGATGTATTCTGGCACAGTGTTTGCTATTTCATCTTCCTTCGTTTGTTTTAGCCATGTCAAAACGTCTTTCATTGACAAATATGTCATGACAAATGACAGCATTTAAAATGCTAAGCCTAGAGTTTACATCCCAGTTACTGTGATAGCTTTTCCCTTGCTTTGTCCCAGCTCATCTACACAGTTCTTCTAGGAGGTGAACACAAGAGGGAAGATGTCTTTCCTCCTTACTAGCTGGTGTAATTCTCTTGCCTTCTTGTCAGAAAGATTTGCCCAGCTCTGAGCTAACCTTTCAAAATACTCCAAAAACACATGGCTGAAAGCCAGGCTTTTTAGGTCATTTTCTTATATTCACCAGTGGGTAAAAGCATGGTGTTCTGTCTGCCCTGAGGTCTCTCTTGCACTTTAAATTACCTCTGAGTTCTTCTTTTCACTCTTCATCAATGAGTATTTAATATTCTGCTTTCAGACTTATGGAGTTTCAGACCATTGTATACCTGCTGGTAACAACTATTTTTCCTGTACACTAGTATGGAAGCAGATTCAGTACTCATACACAAAGACTTTAAGCATCGGCTGAGAAAACATATGCATAGATTGAGCAACAAGCTCTCGCTACCATTTCCAGTGGGCAGAGATGTTGATAATATCTCTCAGAGTTCCCCAAAATTCTTACTCTGATTTTAAGAATGAGGTAGGGAAGACAATTTTGAATGTCCATAAGTTCATGCATAAGGCTGTTGGGTAAATAGTGTAAGTGAGAAACGGAAACACTAGCTTGTATAAATGAAATTCACCTGTAAAGGCTTGTCCTTTTTGATCAGATTTCTGGATGTATCCCATACAAATGGAGAAACAGGACTGACTACTGACTGTCATACTGATAACCGATGTAGTTAATAGCAGAAATCAGCTGTACATTCTCATCTAATGTGAGCAGGCTGTAAACGGTTTTAATTTCTGTGTTATGTACATTCTCTGGCGGTGAATTTGATCAAATATCTGTATCTGAATCTCATAGTTTCACAATTTTTTTTATTCCCTTTTCCTTCTTTATTCAGGTTATAACTAATATTTTATATGCGTTTCTCCTTTTTTTTATATGTATATTTGTAATGGAGAAGAATATCTTTTTATAATTTCTTGAACAAACAGAAATTGTAATGTGGAGGAATGTGTTCATTCCCTTAAATAAGGGAGTCCGAAGACTGTCAGAGAAAAATAAAATAAAAAAGGATTTGACCACATACAGGACTGTAATCTGCAAAGTGAAAGTGATCTTCTTCCCGCAGTGAGGAAGTTTATCTACAATTATTCGGCAAACACCTGAGTGCATAGAAGTCAGAACATTGTTCCAATGTCTACATAAAAGTTAAAAATTCAGTTTAAAAACAGACACAGTGAAAAATTACTCCCTTGGAAGTGAATTACATCAAATGGAAAACAGCAAATGAGATTTTAGTCACATTCTTGTTTGATTTTTGGTTGGTTGTTTCCCAAAGGAATCCTTACAGGAAGCTTCTGAAAAGCACAAAATTGTACTGTCCATGAAATTCAGAGGGCAATGACACACCACTGAATTCCTCACTTCTATCAGCACCTAACTAGAACTTCTGTTACACAAGTTGGGAGGTTGATATTTCTGGATTTCACCAATATAAAAAGACCTTTAGGTGAAATGCAACAAACACTGCAAAACGTCCAGTGACATGATGTCTTTGTTAAACTGTAGCTATCTGCTTCTATATGTACATACATGCAGCAATGATGGTATTGATTTTTATTGTCATTAACATGTATTCTCTGCACTACAATTTTATTTTAGCTCGCTCCAAGGGACTTCTCTCATTTACATCTCCGTGCATTGAGTACTCTGGGTTTACACTGTTGTATGGGAAGAGGCGCAGGCAATTCATCCTCACTCTGTGTCTTCACACTTCACCAAGATTTATTAATTAATAAGGATGCATTTTCCACAGAGGGCCAAGAGGACTCTACCTCCCCATTAGCGGCAGCTTGTAGAGGCTCACACTGCACGTTACTTTACAAGGGTGATGCTGCACGCCTGCTTTGTCCTCTCATCAGATTGTGGCTGTGTCCAATCCTGACTGCTATTTCTGCTGTAATTGCAAACAGTTTGATTTCTCAAACAATCTCAGCTCTTGCTATGCTCCCCTGGTCCTCTTATAGAAAAATAATTTGTTTTTCTTTCTCTGCCTGCAGATTCAGTAAACATCGGATTACATGTTGAAGTCTCCCCCCTACCCTCCTCCTCCTATTTATAGAAGCTGCAGTGGCTGATCGGATCTTGAGGTGCCTGTTATTGGAAGAATGGTTTAATAGGCAAAGAGTTTGGGGGCTCAGGCACAAAATCCCAGAGCAACCTCAACCCATCCACTTAGTCTTTCCCCTATGCTTCAGTTGAACAGACAAATAATCTTATCTAATCTAAAATGTGATGAGATGTTTGCTCAATATTGTGCTATATAAGTACCTGTGTGACCTTTTGGGTAGATTTTTATTCTCCCCATTGTCTATTTGTTTTATTTATTTTTTAAATAAAATCTGAATCACAAAAAAAACCTTCCTGGATTCCTATATTATATTTTCATTTCAGATACGTCTCTTATGTAACTCTAATATTAAAGGTGATGCATTTCTATGGGTAGTTTCACCCAACTGCTAAATGATTAGGTAAGCCTGGTCACTTATTTTTTGTACTGTTATGTTTATATTGTGTCATTTTAATTAAAGGGGAGAGAGGGGAGAAGGAAAATGTCCTTTGTTTATAGGAAATGACTGTTTTAACATGTGTTTTCTGTCAGCTTTTTACAAGAGCTGTCCTTGACGCCAAATGCCCAAGCATCTTTTCTATATAAATTATTAAGAAAGTGTTGCATATATTTTTCACCAGATCAATTATGCACCCATTTTAATCTAGTTGAGAAATAAGGGTTTCCTATTCTACTGCACATCTGAATTTTGTATGGAATTTTGCACATACTGTGATGTTGGGCCCAATATTTTATGCATCAGCATATCTCATGTTTTCTTTATAAACTGCAGAGAATCTGCACATTCAGTTATGTGTTTTATAAAAAAAAAAAATTAAAATAATGTAATTCAGCAAAGTTTTTTCTTCTTTCTCTTCTTTCTTCCTCTGTACCTCCTCCCATTGTGTTTTGGGTCAATTAGAAGCTCTCCAGCCACATGGAATTTTACAAACAGATTTCTCAGCAAGAGGCTGAAAACCGCAAGTCCAACATACCAAATCCAATTGTGGAAATGCTGCTCCAGCCATAAACTTTTGCTCATTTGAAGCGAACTCCAACTTTTTTTTTTTGATATGTTGAATAATGTGGTTACCTTATTAATTTTTGCTGTGTTTTTAGTCCTGCCAAGATTGCCTCTAGCAAGGGGTATTGATAGGCAAAGATGAGAAACATAAAAGGTTAACACAGAAGGGCAGATAAACAAATAGGGTTTGATCCAAAGCCTGTTTGAGTCAATGAGAGATTTTTCATTGACTTCAAGAGACTTTGGATCTGACCCATCGGGCATTAAAGTATCGATAAGGTGAAATGCTGAGCAGTGCCTATGAAAAGCCAGTTGTCTTTAGCTCCCATCTGTGTCAGAAAGAGTTAAGGGAGTTCAGTGCCCTGGAGGTTTGGAGTATTTAAAAGTTAATAAGGAGAGTACTAGGCTGAAAGAGAGACAAGGGGACAGAAACCACATACTTTACTCACAGCATCTGAGAAATCCTGTTGAAGTCAATCAGATCAAGCATGGGCACAACTGTTTTGCTGAATTAAGCAGAGAATAAAGAAAGGAGCACTGGGAGACAGCAGCTGAAATAGAGGGAAAAAAAGGACAGCATAAAAAAAAACAGAGTTTCAGAAAAAAAACGCCCAACTGAGTGTAACAGGAAAATGGAGAGAAACTTAGAAAGGAGTTGAGATTAAACATGAAGCAGGAGAAGAAAGACTTAGCCTTGCCTGATTTCTGCCTCCTGAAGATTTAATATTATAGGAGTTTTAACATTTTTGTTTCTTTTTTATTTTTCATTCTTTTTGGTGCTATTTAATTTTCATTTCTTTTAATGATTTTAAACAAGTCCTAAAATTGCATAATGTCTATGGGACATTTACAACCTTGTATTTCACATACCACTCTTGGGATCTTCCCTAGGGGCTATATTTGAGAGGCAAATGAATTCTGTTCACAGCTGGTGGCATGACATGAAGATTTTTTTTTTTTCTGTGCAAATGTAACCCTTCATTATATATTTTCTCTTTGCCATTGTGTTGGAAATGCTTTCCATTTTTGAGATATGGGATTTATATAGAGACACAACTACCCTTGATGAAATTGATATATCATTAACAGACTGATGTCAAAATCAGAAGATAATGGGACAAGATCGAAGACCTTATTTGTGATGTTACGTCTTGAGGATCACTAATCCTAATAATAGCCAGAAAGAAAAAAAAAAATCTCAATTATGTTGTAATCCTGCTCATGTAGACCAAAAACAAAGACACATGCTATATAACATATAAAGTACATATAAATCAACTAAAGAAAACAGCATCACTTTTATAATAATTAAAAGAGTTAAATATGACTGCATAAATACTAAAAGAAGCAACAACAAAATAATCACAAATATTTAAATTTACAGAATAAGTTATTCTCTTACAGTGACATCTATTCCGATTGACATTCTGATGACTGCTATATATGATCTTCCCACCTCTTATGCCTAATCTTTGCATGTAAGTTTTCAACAAAATAGTGCTGTTTTTGTATTCTTCAAGGTTGAGACTCATTCTTTTTTGCTGGGTCAAGATAAGGCCTGTGTACTAATTATGCTACATGACAATCATGAAAATAATATCAACACTTTGAATTTCACATTATATTGTGCATTGCTTTTGTTTATATTATACTGCCAATGTCTAAATGTAAAAGTGAAACAAAGAATGAGAAATAAAAAGAAAGACTGTTGAGCTAATAGTTCTTTTGGGAACTGAGAATGGAAACTAATACTAAGAATCTGATATGAATAAAATTTGCAGCCTTAAAGAAGGCAAGAAATATGGAAATCATTTTGCAAAGTTTCTCTGCATTTTTCACGTCTTCTGAAAACCTGATTTAGCAAAATAATGGGAAAAATTATAAAAGAACTGTCTCATTCTGATTTTAAAATATTGCAGGGAACAAGGACATAAAGTACAGTTGCTTAAGACATAAGAGATAACATTCTTCATTGTAAGCATCTGGAGAACCAAGTTAATTTCATGGAAATTTTATTTTTAAAAGTGGATTTCATTATAAATAATATTTCTTTCTAAAATTCATATTGATTATTAAGATATTTGGGGGACACAGTAACATTTTCACAAGCAGTCATATATTCTAAGCCTTCAGACCATATGACGAGATCAACAACACTGAGTCACTAAAAATGGATTTCATCTCAGCACATTTCATAATCTGACTACCTTAATGTGGGTATGTAAGTTCCCTGTATAGCCACTGATGAGAGAAACATCTGGAAAAGACGATTCTACAACTGATCCATGAAACAGAATGAATCATACTCTGCTTATTCTCTCCCTCTATCTTTATGTTTCTCACTTTCTCTCTTATGTTTCTTTGCTTTACTCTCTTTATGTTATAAAAGGAATATATATTTGATCAGCATTCAGACTAATAAAAGCCCGGTAAAGGTCTCTCTGCAATGTTCATCCCAGATCCATGATTTTAAATAATAAGTTTACCAAGTATGATACTTTAGCTTGTATGGCTCTAGCCTCATGTAACTTGACAACATTCTCATTTGTCCACATTTATTCAAAGTAAAACTTACAAATTTGTTCAAATAAAAAAACTGAGCATCAGAAACAATTACATAACAACACTAATCATTTTATTAATATCTAACAGGTCAGAACAATCCCTCACAAGTCAGACTGAAAATTATTTATCCCAAATCTTCGCCAAATTATTAAACTGAAGAATCACGCAAAATCAATTCAATAAATAAAATCTTTTGCAAGAAAGATATTTTGCATAAACTCAGAGAATGATTTAAATCACCTGAAATCAACCACATGTGGTTTTGTATTTAAGTGCTCTTGCAGTTACAGGTGTGTTCCTGACTTTTAGCTTGTGCTACCTTCTTAAAGGACGTGCCTGTTTGTTCTAGGAAGATGGAGGTTGTTCTTAGATAGGGGTGTGCTCTCTCTGTTTTATTTTCCATCAAAGCTCTACAGAATTTCAGGTTTGCTCCTCAAAAAGTTGCAGTAATTAAATTTCTTATAGTCCTATCACCAACCAAAAAATTTGTGATGGTGAGCAAAGCCATTTTCTTTGTGTTTACAAATGACAGAAAAAGTCATCCAGAGATTACCTTTCCAGAGCACGTTCCCATGGCTCTGTGTCAGGCTCCATGGAAGCAGACCTCGCACGCAGTTCTGTAGCTGTTATATTTGCTTCTTCTCCTGAATCTGCTTTGTGTGCTATCTGTGTTGTCTAGGGGAGGTCTGATATGGAGGTCATTATGACATCTCTGCTTGAGACATATTAAGGAATCCATTTTGAGTTAGTAAAGAACCTTTGTTATCATTGTTCTTTGATGTGATTAATAATTTTGAGGTTTCTCCTCCCCCCGCCTTCCCATACGCTATGTTAGAACAAAACTTTGACCTTGCAGTGAAAGATAATAACAGAACATATCTGTGGTATCCATGTGATTAATACAGCAGCCAGGGAGTCACAACAAGACTTATGGAATACAACTAAGATGCTTGAATACACCAGCGATCTCTTCGCCTTGTTCACCTTCTTACTAAATAATTTATCAGCTTAATGATAATGACATTCAAATATCATAATTACGGCCAACTCTTTAAAAAACATCAATTCAGAAGCTGAAGATGGAGCAGTTCTTTCTTTCTCCCTCCCGCCGCACTTTCCACCATTAGCTATTAATGCCAAAATATGGTCTTCATTCATTTCACTGACATAATATAAAACCAATGTAGATTTCCCATTTCTCATAAAATTTCCATCCGCACTATTAGTTTCACTGATAGCAGGCTGGGAAATGTTGTTAGGCTACAAGATGGACGACATTGCAAAACCTCAGCATGTTAAGAAGCCATAAAATTTTATTCAGTTCATTTACTGCTACAGTCCAGTAACCCTATAGTAACAGTGTGCTATTTTTATTGTGTATTTATTTAAAGGTTGAATATTCCCTCTGCTGGGCCATCTAACCAAATTACTCTGGTTTTCTAACAAACTCCATTGGAGAGGTGAAGGGGTGCATTTGACCCATGGGTCTTCATTTATTCAGATCTTCCCATGTCAGTTACTACCTGTTGTTTTGTTATAGCTGAGTTTAAAAGAAAAAAACACCAAACAATAACAAGTGAATGAAAAATGTTTACCCTAAGGAAGAATGTAGGGACAGGAGTACTGGATTAAAGAAAAACTAACTCTTTTTGAAGTCTCTAGGGAAACCTTTCTCACAGGCAAACTACCTCCATACACTTTTAGTAATAACCTGACCACATTTTAGTCCATAAAGACCTCATTGATTTCACTGAACACAGGATCATGCTCTTAAGTTCCTGAGGAATCTCAGGAATTCTTGTTGTCTTTTAATTTCAAAATTATTGTTGGAAAACCTTGAGCTTAGTTTTGGCTTTGGCATTTGGGCAAAAGAAAATAAGTAACAAAATCAAAATAAAATGTCAAATTGCAGTCAAAGTAAACAAACTAGTTTGGGGTCAAACCCTATAATTTCAGGTAGTTGCTGAAAACCATGTAATAATATCAAGACTTGTTTATATCTGCTATCCTAGGAATTTTGGGGGGATTTAAAAAAAAAAGACCCAATATGGATTATGTTCTTATATATTGTATTTGCCTCTCAGCAAATTGGTCACGTACTTGCATACATTATGTGTGTATATATATTTGTTTTTCTATTAAAGAATGTTTTTTAGTGAAACCATCTGCCAACAAGTAATGAAAAAATTTGAAAATGTTTTGCTAGAGATTGATTACCCACAACAGACAAGTTTCCTATCCTTTAAAGTTTCCAAATAGGTAAGAATTTTAAGGCAGGTGACAGCAAGTAAATTCAGTAAGCCAAAGGAGCATGAGGTGAGAGTGAAATGATTAGAAGCAATATGTTGAACCATGGTCTTTGAATAAAAGCTTTGTAGTGAGGATGATTTTGTGCGTGTGTGTGAAGATCACAGTAGATAGTAATTTCAAAGCCTTTGTTTTATATAATTCCAAAAGCACTGAAATTTTTTGCACAAGAAGTCTCTCAAACAGCAGATTTGTGGGTTTGTGCCATAGAATATTATTGTTGGCTAGAAGACAATAGCTGATTAATTCAGTACAAGTCAAAAAAGAAAAGTGTTCTAAAATCACCCATAAATACACGCGGTTCAGGAAATGCCGACATCTTCTGGTGCTGGAAACCAAAGGAACATAGCAGGGAACAAGTCACCTCACACTTGCCATACAGCTTGTGAATTCAGAAAGAGTATTTTTGACAGCCTGGGTCATAAATAAAGATTCTGGGCCTGAGCACTATGGATCTTACACAGTATGGACCTTGTTACAATAAAAGAGCAAAGAATCTCTGCACAGTTCTGAAGCTTGAAAGTTTTCTTTTCTGTCATATAAGCTATAAATTTCTCCCAGAAGTTATGATGAAGACAATTTTTCTGAAAGATGTCTGATTTTGTTCGTGCAGTTTCCAGCGACTGCAAGTCCACTACCTTTCCTTGTAAATGGTTCTACCTTTTAAGTTGTTCAGAAAATAGTGTCTATTCTACAGGAAGTTCTGGCATTTCAGCATGACATTTGAAACTGTGTCTCTGAACACTTCCAATTCTCTTTTTAAAAGAAACAGATCTAAATGTTGAATTCTTACACTTATTATTTGCTTCAATTTTGTATTGAAGCATCATAATAATGTATAAAATACTGATTATAAAATTCTACACTGAATGACTGTAACAATTTCAAATATTATAATTAAACTTTTTAATATAATATAGAAAACTAAATAAATAAAATTAAAGTTGTTGTATATATATTAAAAAAAAACTTATAAATGAGATAGGTGGTTTAAGATTATCCAGACAAACTAAATTCAAAATGATGCATTGACAACTTTTTTCTCTGGTGAAAACTTGCTAGAATGACAAATTCTGGAAAAACACTTCAGTTTGGGTGATGCAACATCTTTTCTCATGGAAAGCTATTATGTCTTTTATTGCTATTAGTCTTGCTGACTTCTCTCAAATTCTGGGGAGTGTTAGGAAAGTTTTTAATGAATGATTTTCCTGGGAACCCCACAAACCTTTTCTCTGAATATAGAACTATCCAGTAAACATGAATTTCTTTTGGATGAGCATTTTTTTTATATTACATAATGAAGAAATGCAAATTAGAGAGGACAAAATCAATAAACAATAATTAAAGCCAAAAAAGCAGCAATATGATTGTCTTATACTCTGAATGTATTTGTCATCATCTTCCCTGTTACATTTGAGAGCAGTCTTTATTTCTATAGGTGATTTTATGAAAGCATTGCTTTCTCCTAGAAATTAAATAAAACAGATTGACAAAAACATATAGAGCTTGTCCCTCTCCATGCTGCCCCCTTACCCTACCCTTCCCCCACGGCAAAAATAAAAAAGTGAGTAAGACATGGCCATTTATATGACATAAATATTTTGAATGTATTTATTTCAAAGATCTGTGTTAAAGACTGAAGGGTCACAAGGAATATGCCAGAGACATTTCCCAAGGGATGAGTAACATACATAAAATGAAAAAAGGAACGTGTACAAATTAATCAAGTAGTGACTCTGGGTGCTTTCAGCATCTTTAACATAGGTTGGGGAGCATTTAAGAATCAATATGTATAGTAAACAATAGCCTGTTATAGTGAAATGTCACACATGCTTCCCAGAATGGCTAATATCAAGATCAAAACTAATAAGTAAATCAGACTGTGTGATTAGTTGTGACCGAATATAACATTTTTTGAAAGGAATAATTTTCACAGTGAAGACATAGGGCTGTGTTTTGCACAAAAAAAAAAAAAAAAAAGTTGGAGGGAATGCAATGCATCTTTTAGTGCAGTACTTTCAAATACAAGGAGTTTTATTGGACTGTGAAGAATGAATCAGTTGCAGGTGAAGATGGAAATGTTATACTAAAGTGAAACAGCAAAACCAGTGTGAAATGAGAAAACCTCAGATTTCCCTTCTGACTGTTAATTTAAGAGATAAATAAGGAAAGCAAGGATTAGAACATAGACCTCCTCTCTCTCAGTGGAGTATCGCAGGCATTAGGCTTCCAAATTATGTTTTCTTTTTCGTGCTCTCTCCCTGTGAATATTGATGAACCAGTGTGTAGCCAGAAATGCCTCAACAGGAGTCGTGAATTTACGTATATTTGGGGGATAGGGTCTGTCCTTGGGTAATGGAAAATACAGAATTAAATCAATTCAGGCTCAGGAAAGCTGACTCTTAAGTGTCTCTACACACTACCTTATACAGAATGAAAGATGAAAACTAGGAATAAATCAAAAGCATCGCAGAAAAATTGTACCTCTTGTCTCCCAACAAAACTCCCAGGCCTACATGGTATTCATCTTTCTAAGTGCTGGTTTAAACAACGAAATGTGGCATGTAATGTCGCAGTAAAAATCCTTTATGTATGAAAACTGAACGCACCATGATATTCAATACTTGTTCTCACTAAATATCTAGGAAGCTGGGTGGCAAATGTTTACTCTGATCTTGCTTCTATTTAAGAACAAGTAAAGCTCAGAATGAATATAACAAAGCTGCCATAACAGGGGGAAAATATGGATATAAAAAGGAACTGTCAAAATTCTACAAACTTATGAAATAGTAAAAGAAAATTAAAGAGGTCAGAAAACTATAGAAAAAAGAGAAGTGCAAGCCATAGAAGTAAGTCTTTTTACAAATCAACATATCCAACATATATTTGAGGGGGGAAAAATAAAACAAAACTGTGAGACTATTATTCAAAAAGAAGTTTCTTTGCCCCAAGGCTGTAGCTGAGACTGGGGCTCATCAACCCTTGCTCCCTGCTGACTTAAAGAGAAGAATTTCAAATAAGAGTCGAAGAACAAAAGACGTGAATCTCAAAGCAACTAAGGAAAGAAAAGGAGGAGCAAGCTCCACCTCCCACCCTGAGCTAACTCCAGAAGTAGCAAAAAAGTATAAGCGCAGCAGAGCTTTTTCTTTCTTTTCTTTTGTGAACTCTTGAGGAAAAAGAAAAAAAAAAATCAGAACATTCTTTGACAAAAACTTCAAACATGCAAAGACAAAAATAAAGCTTCAATGTGCAGAGGAATTCTTCATAAATATATTCTTCCATGCATGCATGCATGCATGTAAGCTTTCTGCTCCCTGGTTTCTAAAGATATTAAATCTTTTTGAAGAAATATGGATTGTATAAGTGTGTTTGCAAGTTTAATTCACTCATCCTGCTTCTGTATCTCTTTCTTTGACCAAATATCCCTTGTAAAAATATAGTCCTTGCTTGATTTCTCCCACACTCCCCCGACCCCCAGCCTCTGCCCTGTGCTCTCATCCTTCTACTGTCCAGACCATGTCCTAGCGACCTCTGAAGTTCTTTCAGGTTGCATACTCTTCCCTATCTTCTCATTTTCATTATCAGTATGTTTGGATATTTTTTCCTCTCAGTTCAAGAAATGTTGCTTTTCAGAGCAGAATTTTATCTGAGCCTGCCAGGAATATATAGTTCAGTGTGATGATGAATTAGATTGTGGACTAATGAGGAAAATCAAACGTTCTAAGACCTTATTAAAGCTGCTTTTTTTTTATTTTTTTTTTTTATTTTTTGCTAAATAAATATCAAGGTTAATTTTATGGGAAAAATCTCATTTAAAATGTTATGATGGAAAAAGAGCAAACAACTTTTATTCTGAGAAACAGAAATAAGTTAAGTCCTGAGAAAGCTGGCAATGACACTGTTCCTTATACTACTTTGTTTTATGTACCTTTTTATATTTTCTTTCTTGTTTGACAAGTCTTTTCATTAAACATGTTTTTTTTTTTTCTTATTTATTTCATTCTAAAAACAGTATATTTACAGCACAGAGAATCCTTAATTACTACTGCAATGATGATCCAGCTTTGGAGAGCCAATATTTGAGCAAATGAGGTCAAACACCCATTCTGAAAGGTCACCAAAAGCCTGACCCCTGCACCATGCCCAGTGATATAAAGGACCTATGACAATTCAGTAAGCAATGAGCAAATCAAACCTTTAATAAGTCAAGTCTGTCTTTAGACTGGCTGTGAAGCTATCAGGAATACACTTGACAGAGTTCTCACACATCAGAATTCACAATGATTCCATATATGTTTATGTTGTCCTCCACAACATCATGATGCCGTGCTGGGATGAGGGATGTTCATGTGTCTGCTCCCCTTCACTCTACATGCCGTTATCTCTTTTGGATGAAAAGCTACTTACATGGGTAATTGTTTTCTTGTTCGTAGTCAAGTAGCTACCCAATGGGAGATATATGATAAAATGTCTGGTGCTGAGCCAGCAAAGGTGGCAAATCACTCATTTTGGATGGACTTTGATCGACCTTTGCTCATTATATGCTCTAATGCACAGAGCGTTATATGCTCTAATGTCAAAAAACACCTTCATCCCAAAAGCTGCCCGCCTCCCAGGTATGAGCACTCCTCACCAAGCATGCTCTCTAACTCTTTCATTAACCAGACCCTTAAATGAAAGCAAGAGACTTTTTCACCAATCCATAACAGAAGTGAGCATGACTACAGTCACTCAAGCTCACTTAAATGCAGCAAAAAAACAAAAGGTGAATGAAGCTGGAAAGGAATAGGAGGGAAGATTCCATCATAAGTGCTGGATCAGTTGACAGGCTGATGCCCCTTTCCTCCCCTCAGGTCGGACACTGACTGAGGAGACTCAGAAGTGAAAGATTCCGTCCTAACTTCTAGGATCAGTTGATGGGCTGATCCCTCTTTCTTCCCCTGGGATTCGGGACACTGCCTGAGGAGACTCAAGACTGAGAGCCCTCTCCCATCTTCTGGGGTGAGTGATGATTGCACATTTGTACATCAGAGCTAGCTAAAAACTCCACACTGTAGTAGAGAATTTCCTGTACTGACACCTGAAACCTGCTTTGTAAATTTTGCATTTGAATAAATTGTGCTATTTGTGAAATCAAGTACTTATTTTGAAGGCAATCATTGGACCTACAGTTGACAGACTGTTGGTGAATCCAGTACTGCCAGAGTCAGGCCTATAGCTACCACAGTATTGGATATCTCCTCTCCCCCAAAACAATCAAAGTTGTACTGAAAACTGGGAGAGGAGTGCAGAACAGCTGTGTATGAAGTGGATAAACCTGCCAAAATCCCATAACTATGGGATGATCAGCTTGAAGTGTGAGTTCCCAATCTCAACCTCATTTCATAACAAAAACAAAGGCTAATGCATCAGTTGCTGAGACCTATTCAACTATGTTTTGTTTGTTTATCCTTTTTTTTTTTAATGCGTAGCTGTTTCTTCATTACTTCTGCTCCAAAGCAGACCACATTTAGAAAGTATCATCTCTTTACATAAACAACGAATTTCGGAAAGAGCTCTGAGTGCTGAGATTCTATGACAATGGTAAGATCATCATAATTTCATCTTAAAGAATGCAAACACAGCAAAGTTCAAATGTTGATTTGAAACACTTCTTCAGCAAAACCACACACAAAAAAAACTTTAAAGAGAACAAGGGTCAAATCAACCCTTGTCAATATTGTGCCTACTTTTGTCAAACAATAGTACTTGACAACATGATAATCCTATCTCTTTGATTTCAGAAGGAGAACATGGAAAGTGAAAAAAAAGCTTTTCTAAATTCCCTGTAGCTCACATTTGATCAAAGAACTCCAGATAAAAGACTGAAAAATTGTTTAAAATATATAATAAAAATCCCCTGTATTTCAACAATCATATTCTGACCAAAGTTACTACAAAGAAGACAGTAATCTTCAGTTTGATACAAGATTCTGAAACTACAAAATGTTTATTGTCTGATAGATAGTTCTGTAAAAGAAGATTAGACATCTTTTTGTTTATTTAGTTTTAAATTCTACTGCCAGAAAAAGTATCACAGGAAATCTATGAAGACATGGCAAAATCTGAAATGTATTCAGTATATTCAACTGGTGAATTATTTAAGTCAAGGAAAGAAACCATTTTTTTCCCCAATCCCACTCTTGCTGGGAATAGTTATAGGCTGCATAGTATTATCTATACTTTTTCCCATACAGTATTCAGAAACCCTTGGGTCTGTAACTTATTTTCATGTTATTTTTGACTATAATCAGAAATGATCCTTTCTTCCTCATGACTCTCGGCATGGCTACTGGCAAAAAAAATGTAGAAAGTGCTTGGATAAATAGAATATAGAAGATTTATTCAACAATTGAATTATTTAAATCTACATAAGGAATGAGACCTGTAAGGCAAAACTTCTGTTTGCAGTTCTGCAGGCTTTTTGGAACTTGCTTGATATATAATTTCCTTAACTGCTTACTATGGTGTTTGAATCTTATTATTTATTTTTCTTGAAATTACTACAGCAAGGTGATTCCTGGAGAAAAATCTCTACAGAAACAGGTTTTGCTGGTCAATTAGAGCCCCATCTTCCTCAGCTTCATAAGTGTAAATCAGGAATAACTATTGACTACAGCACTCACAGTGAAGATGCTCTAGATTTACTGGCATAAGTGAAAGTAGAATGCAGTCCCTGAGGTTCTCTTCTGCACAGGTAGCAATATTAGATCTATTGAAGTGCTAAATGGATATTTGCCAGTGTTTGAAATCTGTTTCATTTTGTCCTTCACAATATCTTAAAAAATTGTGAATGTTGCTCTTAAAGGAAGGAAAAGAACTGGTAAAAGAACTTTGAGTAAAAATATATTGGGCAGTTCTGTACCTCAAATCTTCCTCCTTAATTTGTTGCATGATTTTATATCTCGAGATAAAAGTTGCTAGAAGAAAGTAAAAATCATGAGTTTGATGACTTGGAGTTAAAAGGCTTATGACTGTGAGATAGTGAGTCAGAGCCAGAACTATGTTTCACCTAATTTCACCTTATTTCCCTCCGTCTTGGTTTCTTCATCTAAAAAACAGGCATGATAAAGCTCAAAAAGAGCAATATACTTACTAGATTTTTTTTTTTTAATGGTTACATTAAAAGATTCTGGCTCTCCTATATGTTCAGAATATAGTCTTCTGGGGAGATACCGATTTCTGTACTTTCTCAATGGACAATGAGCTGTAATGAGTCTGTTCTTCTGTTCTTAAAAAGTAATATTTGTTCGGAGTTGGACAAAACGACGGTCTCTAAATAATGAGGATTAGGAAGCAGATGTCCTGATTTGCGACTCATTTCATAGTAACTCTATGGATAGTGTCTGAACTCTCGTTAGCCAGTGAATGCAGTCTCTGAAGAGACTGAATTCAGTCTCCTATAGCAAACCTTGTGCACTGGGTTTAGGAATTTGTCAATACCCTTGTAAAATTGTGGAAGAATTTCAGAGAGCCTTTCTTTTTCTTTTTTTTTTTTTTCTTTTTCTTATTCAATAACAAATATGTACATATGTATGTACAAATGTGTATAAATCTATGAAGGAGAGTATCTGGAAGACAGCTATGTGGATTACAGAGGATACAGCTTGAAACCAGGAATTCAGTTCAGTTGTGTGATGCATCTGAATACTGACATTAATATTAGCATACACTTAGTTCTGGTGTAATGTTCAGGCAGGATGCCAAGGCTTTCTGATGCTATACTTGATGCTATCTTTTAAAAGTACACATCCTGTAAAGTCAGCTAAAACTAATAGAGAACACAGAGAAAAATATGAACTTAGAGCAGAATTCTGAGCAGTAAATCGAAGTAGCATGTTTGCACAGAGCATGCTTGCTCTATTTGTTTTGTATCATGCCTCACAGGAATGCTAACAAAGACAACAATTAAAGGAAAATGCAAATGCTTTGATTTGTTTTCTTATTTTAAAAGAATTGATGTAGTTTTCCACAGCTTGATTAGTACTATGAGGGTGGGAACCAGCCTGCAAAACTGATCCTAGTCAACTCTTATGAAAGCTAACTTATAACAAATACATACAGAAATATGTGGATAATTTCTTTTTTTATTGTTAGTCTTTTGTTGTTTCTTTTCTTGTGCAAATTACAGAAAATAACAAACATACTTCACTCACTGCTCTTTTTTTTCCTGTAAAATGAGAATGTTAGTCAACTTTCAAAAGAGAACTGAAATACCTGCTTGTCTTTGTACATTGACTTTTAAGGAGACAGTATGCATACTCAAGTGGAATCATTTGCAGGAACATGAGTCTAAGGAAGCAGTTTTTAACCAAATCTTCAGACTTGGCTTGATCGATTCATATCAGCGCATGGGCAACCTTCAGCAAAGAAACTGTACAGGTGCAGACCTGAAGTACTGTGATGTAGTAAATACATCCTGCCAAGATGCTCCTGAGCACCTATGGAAGTAGTCTTACCCCTTTGCAGATTGATCTGAGTTGAACCTTTGTCTAGCTAGACAAAGGTTCAACAGATAGCAATGCATATTTATCAAAACTGATTTGTGTTGGTGGGGGGAAATGCATGTATTTTGGCTAAATTTATGAGGTTTTCCTGAGCTGAGGGTAAAGTTCCTAGTTACGCTGACTTGGAGAAAAACTGAGTTGTCAGGATGTATCTAAGGAAAATAGAAAATTAGCTATAGGTGACTGATCTCCATGTCTCTTTGTACCCAGATATCATGAAATATCCCGTAGCCCATTTTAATTCTGCATCAGAACAAAAGCTAATTTTGAAACAATCTTTTTTCATAAAATGGAAATGTTTTCCAGACAGCTCTAATGAGCTGTCATAATAATAACAAATCATATGCTCATGAGATTTCCTGAAGATTTTCCTTCCAGAGAAGAATCTTAACTTTTGAACATACTTCAAAATGGTCTGACTTCACTTTCTCAAGATATACATGACATAAATTAAACGATGAGTAGAACAAGTTTTTTTTTCCGAGGTTCACTCATCAAGGCAGACTTAGACTAAATTATCTTTTTTTAATATACACTGTCACATAAGGATTGGGAAAAAAAGTAGGATAACCAGGAATGAATCTACATATTTATAATTTTTACTAAGAATGAACAGCAATGAGACCGTAAAATTAAAAAAAAAAAAGGTTTGTTTCCCCTTAAAGTAGTAGAATGAAGCTTATTGTTTAATTTACCATTGAATTAATTGAAAAAGATTTTTGACTTGTTTGCTTTTGATTTCAATAACCTAGGTGGTGTTTCTTGGATTCCTAGCATTTTGGAGTTTTTTCAGAAAATTCACATTATTTTGTAAGAGATTATACAACATTCTTCTATCATGTTCTATCATGAAAATTGAAGATCTTTTGTAAACCGAGAGTAGAGGAACTCAAAGGATCTATCTGATGAAAGGGGAAATACATTACAAGTTTGGGGGCGGGGAGGAGAAGGAGAAGGAAAAGAAAACTAGGTTGAGTGACAGAAATAACAATAAATAAAAAACACAAAATATGCATACATAGCATGGGAGAAAGACAGGTTACATCACAGACAAACCTTTTAATATCTTGATTTCCCCCTCCTCACCATTGAAGTGGTTCAATAAAAATGCTTTTGTAATCAATTTACTGAACAATAAGACTGCAGTTTATTGCCTCTAAGACTGTTTTATACAATTAAAGAAAATCCCTTAGATATTTAGACTTAAAGGTCCTGCTAGCAAGATGAAGGGAATAATATTTTTTTCTCGCATATTTTCAGATCTGTTTAGATTATTTTCTTTAGGTAGAGTGTGAAAAACTGATTCAGTATCGTAATCTGGCATATTCAGTAACATAATCTCCATAATCTGTCATGGCAATAAGGGTCAATCAAGTTCAAAGTCCTTTACTAATGAATATTACTTAAACAAAATGGTTCATCTGGGGGAACAGAAGACTCACGGGCATAAGAAGACTGTTATATTTACCTTCAAAGAAGGAAGTTATTGATTTCCTGGTACAAATCCAGTGAAGGGTCACCATGACGTTGTGAGGATGAAGCACAAGGTGTATGAGGACAGGCAGAAATTTCTGTCTTCAGCCAGGAGAAGAAAAAAATTGGGGGTTGGAGGCCTAATGGCTGATTTCAGCAGTCTGACAGGGGTTAGGCTATAGAGAAGACGTACCCACAAACTTCTCAGAGATGCACAGTGAAAAAGGCAAGAGGGAATACTCACAGGTTGCAGCAAGGGATATTTGGACTAAATACAAAGGGAAAAAAAATGTTGTAACGAAGCCTAGACATAGGACAAAGTACCCAGAGAAATTGTGGACTACCCTTCTGTGGAGGTAGTCAGAACTTGACAGTGCAAAGATCTAGGCAATGTGATCTAACTTTGATGTTGACTTCTGAGGCAATGAGGGATTAGAATTGTTGACCCCCAGATTTCTCTTCCAGTTTAAATTACCCTGCAATTTTATAAGTACCTCATCCTCATTACATTCATCAGACTGGCTGTTTAAACCCTTCTCAAAGGAATGTAGGTCTCAAAGACCTTGGAGCCTGAGTAAAAGTTTGGAGATTGTTCCAATGAACAAATCGATTAGCAAGACAAGAAATTCATTTCCAGTTCAGCATTATAGAGCAATCATAGGTTCATTTTCACCACATCCCTAAGTAATTATACACGGCTTATTTCCTCTCTCTTTAGGAAATAAGTGTATGACTCCTAACTGTCAAAGAAGGAAAGCAGTTTCTGTGTGAATGTTGATTCTGACTCATTTAGGAACCCAGAAGCACCTTCCGTAGAGCCCAGCTGTCTTGAATTCAGGAAGAGAGATTTGCTTTGTCTTGTTTTCCCAACTGCAGTAAAATACAAATTTGGCAGAAATAATAAGATCCAATTGCTCATAACTAAATGGCAGCTTAAACAAAGACAGTTGGGCAGTAATTGTTTCTGTGTTTTCAGTTGTTTCTCTTTCAAGCTTTGTCATTGACTTTGTCGGTGCGTGTTCTGTGTTGGCTAAGATTTTGGTTAGACATGCCAAGAAAAATAATTTAGAATTTTGCAATGCAAGCAGTTCATCATACTTGGTTATCTACACTGTTTTGAAAGTAGTTTCTTAAGCCTTATTCACGGAGTGGGAAGTCTGAATTCTGTACTCATGTTAAATATTTCCTTGCTGAACACTATTTGTGAGAAAAGGCTATTTAATATCAATCTTGATTAAAAAGTGAGAATACCTGAAAAACTAAAGTAGATTTTCTTTATTTACTTGTCCTGAAACTGAGGTTTTGGGACCATGCTGTATGTGCCATTTTCTAAGAGCTGTGAATTCTGTAGTAATTTAATGAATTGGAAGGTTCTTGTGATTTCAGCAGGTTTGGTTCTTTGTGCAGATAGATGAGTTTTTGAGAAGAATGCCATACAAAAGTCAGTCCAGCTACCAACAAATTCTTAACTGCAACTGAAGATGGTCTTTGTGAATGATGAGTACATACATAAGTCTATGCATTGTATAGTGACATTGAAAATCACTGTACTTTTAGCTGTATTGAAATGTATAATTTAAACCATTATTTTAGAGTCAATGAAGAGATGAAGAGACGAGTCACCTTTCTGTAGATCTACCTCATAAGCCTCCATCATAAAATGGGATGAACTGACCTCCAGAAGTACCAATTGCCCAATGACAGCTGCACAAGGAACACAATTTCCTAGCTCTGACTAAACACCTAATCCATCCTGAGATATCACTGTATATTTTCCTGAGCCAATCAAAAGAAATAATTGTTATTTTTAGGTAAGAAAAAATATTTTGCATTGGAAAAAACAACCCAACAAATATATTTGTAATTTAAGCCTGACTATAGGTTCCTGGAAGCTTTCTCCTTGCTTCTGTTTTGCTTTCAATGATGAAAATGTTTTAGGGAAATTAAAATGTAGTGTGAACATCCATTGAGAGCAATCCCACGAGAGCTCCAAAGCCAGGTTTCTGAACACCTTGAAATTGTCCTTTTCCTCCCCTGTATTGTTGCATTACTTATCCTGTGTCAGCTTCATGCTGTTCTGCACAAATCAAGGAAACATCTTTAACAATCAGCCAGGAAACCTGTTTTCCTATCAATCTGTCTGCTTCTCATCCTGGCAAGAGGAGAATGCAAATTATTGTGTGCACAGAGATGTAAAAGCACTGTGGTTCTGAACTCTTTCCCAAGGTTGTATCTCCCTTCTACATCTTAGAATCTAGTATCATGTGCAGTCTTCCACTAAACTCAGTAATCTTTCTAAGCAATCAAAGAAAGAGGAACTGAGATATTTATGTTGTCTAAGTTTATTACTGGATAAAACATTAGGATCCCAAGCTTCCTTCACAGTCAGCTGAGGGAACAGTTTAGGAACAGGCTCTTATAATTGAGTTACAGAGTCATTATAGAGTCTGATCTCCTAATTAAGAATTTATGTAGTTTGGGCACAAATTTCTGTTAAGAAAGCATCTTAAAATAACTATTGATATTTCTCTGTCATTCTCATGAGGTTTACAAGCAGATGAAAAAAACATAGTGGACAGCAGACAGCAGCAGTGACTTTGGCTGCTGTGTTTTCTGGAGCTTCAGATTAAACTACAGTGATTACTGCTCAGTTTAATGGGATTAATTTAATTTCCGTTTCTAAAAATGAATCTCTGTTTCTTAAAATGAAGCTCCACTTCTAAAATAAAAGAGAATATCTTGGGCCACATCTTTAAGGTCTATCAAAGGAGACCTAAGAAGCTGGCTAAGAATGACTCACTGAACTTCTGTGGACTTTCCTCAAATAGTTTTACTAATGTATGTGACAGGCAGAAAACACTACTAGACCTAAGTACTTCTGAAGTCTAGCAGCAACATGTCCATCCTAATGATCTCACTTTCCTCGCTTTCCCTAACCCTTTTGGATTGCTGTCAGTGTTAATTGTGTGAAAGACATGTAAATTCTGACTCTTCTGAGAAGCTCATACTCCATATGTTTGTGGATAATATTAAGTGTTCATATTAAATTACAGACATCTAATGCTGAAGGAAGGTTGTTGAAGGAAATATTCTACCCTTCTTCAGCCCAGTGAAAGGCCACAGACTCTTTATGAATCTGACAGTGCAAAGTCTTAGGCCTTGGCGGGACTTATATTAGCCTGAGTTAACCTTAGATTGTGATAACAATTATCTTTAGATCAAGTAGCTATTGCCAAATTGCTTTATCTCAGATCTGTGAATGCCATGTACAGTAAAGGTCAAAAAAATCTCCACAGTAACTGAGCCGGAATTATTAACCCTTTATGGTGTTCTATGTTGGAGGTAGATTATTATTTAACTTTTAAATATTAGTTAAAACCAGCAAAAAGAAATCAGACTGTGTTAAGAAAATGCATGTAAAGAGTGGATTCCAGACCACAGAGCAAGAAACAGCCATTGTCAAACATATTTCATGCCAGGAGTAATATTTCACCTCTAGCACACCTCACCTAGGCATGGTATGTTCCAATCTGGAAATATATAATAACAAATATAAGTAGACAAAAATGTAAAAAGAAAAATATAGTCCCAAGATACATAAATTCCTTTAAGGCAGTTTAGCTAGTAACTCTGAAATACACACACACATATTTACCTACACACACACATAGATTTATATATAAAATTCCCTGAAACTCAAAATTCACTTTTCTATAAGGATTTTCCTTTCTCCACTATAACCTGTAGAAATTAATTGTAATCAGCAATACCCTATGAGGTTCATTTTTATACTAGAGAAACAAGAGGGTTTCTACTGCTTCTTCCATTGACGGGGCCTTTTATAGTCTGACAGATCTCTCTATTATAAAGACATATTTCTTCATTCTACAAATTTCTCTGCTTAATTTCCTCCAGGTATTAGTGGAATAGTCCTTTTGGAGTGATCTGAGTAAATCCTCTCCCTTTTGGGGCTTATTCTTTTTAATGAATCATAAACAATGAACATATCTTCTCAAAGTTGTCTTTTGGTCCATATATATTCAGTTTTTGGTCTATACAAAGGAAGCTTTTGTGGATACAGAGCTGATCATCTGAGGATTATGATCTATTTGTTCTTTTTCAGTGAGTAATGGTGCAGAAATGCATTTCAGATTTGATCAAAGCTATCTAGTATCTTATTCTGTTCAAAGGCTACTCATTCATATTTTACAGTTTCAAGAGCAGCATTGACCCAGCAATCAATATGAGGTGTTAGCATTTTTTAAATCCTTACCAATAGATACTTGAAAGGAACATTTATGTTTACAAGCTGCTAGCACAGTGGATCCCCTTTTTTATAATTATATTTTTAATTTTATAGTTGAACCCAAAACAAATAAAAATGCAAAAGATAGTTAACATAATTACCATATATGTTGAAATGGCATTTAAGACACCAACTATCTCTGAGAAGTATGACAAGGAAAGATGAAAGTACTTCCAACATCTACACTGTTAGAAAAATAAATCCAAAGGTAAAAATCAAATTCACCTACAAATGTTATAAAAATATTTGCTATTCACAATTAATATTCACATTCACTGATTATTTTCACTGTATTATTTAAATCATTGAACTAGGTACCATTTCTCAAAACACATGCACTTGAACAGCCTTGAAAACTAGTTTAATGGTTGTTTTATTTTTTTTCTTTACAGCTATGGATTTCCTATCTTCATGCATCTGAATACTCTGTGACATAACTGCATAACAACTTGTACAGTATTTTTTTAAAGTAATCTATTCATGAAAATGGTGAGAGTTCTTTTTTGTTGGTATTAAGCTTTACTTTTTTCCCTGGGAGACGATTTTTGCTCTAGAGATCTGCTGTTCTGTTTCCTGCAATGAGTGTAAAGGGCAGAAATCTTAAAAGCCCGAGACCCTGAATGCCACAGGGTATTTTTAGGCAATATAGTAGAAAGCTGATCTGCTAATATTATGCTGCAGCAAGTCAATCGTGAGGGGAGTCTCCCTTTGCCTCTCACCTGTACGTTCGGTGCAGACTGCAGTCCATGCATTCAACCTCTGTGTATAAATAATAAAATATTTACTGACCAGACAGAATGTGCAACTGTTTTTTTCATAGCCCTGGGGCTAGGGCATTCATTGGTGAGGAAGCAAAAGCCATTAGCCTGTGTTGAACCAGACAGAGGAATCTGAATACAAGTTCTTTGCATCTAAGAAGAGTTCCATCACTGACCATCACTCAGACTTCAGTTTTACAGCTGACTTCTGAGGGCTTTTGTCTGCTCTAAAAAAGATAGAAGAAAAAATACGACTCAAAGGTGGCATTATAGGAATGCTGAATGGACTATTTTAATACTTCTGATTACTTTAAAAATAATCACCTAATATATGCACACATTTGAATCAAGCTTAGTGATTCATGCTCTACTGAAATCTTCCTGAAGAGAGCCATAATGCTGATGAAAAACCTCCTGGGTAGTGTCGTGGGACACCTTAGGAGGAAAAATATACCTGCATGTAGAGCTAGATAGTTAATGCCAATAAATGTTTACTGGCACATAAAAGTAGAGTTGATCAGTAAGGAGTTTTCATTTAGTGGTTTTATTTTATTTTATTTTATTTTATTTTATTTTATTTTATTTTATTTTATTTATTTTATTTTTAAGTTCTGTACAGATGTGAATCATGTCACTGTTAAAGCTGGGGGGCTGTGGTTTGAAATCTGATGGGAGGTGCTATGGTCCCAACGGCAGTCCTGGGCAGTGCGTGAAGGAAAGAGCCTTGCTTTGCAAACAGCTCCCAACTCCTGCTTCTAACATGTGTCTGTACTGCTGCCATCTACTGAAAAAATCAGCAATTAGCTGTTCAGGTTGCGAGTTTTATTTCAGATGTTGCGTGTGTGGTGTTAACTGGGAGCGCGCTCGTGGCCTCTCGCTGCCGACGGAGAGAGCCCAGCACAGCCTTTCTTCGAGCTGCTCTTACAGTGTCACCAAGTGTCACCGCTCAACAGGTGACAGCATCGGTGCCTGCCTCTAGGAGAATCCGAAATTACGGAAGTTTATTGCATTCCATTCATCATGTTGTGCTTGTTAGCATGCTGTTTTATAGCCGCCTTCTCCGCGGTGCTACCGTTTCTAGTGTGCAAACTCTATGTTTTTTAGTTTAATTTGCAACAGATATGATATAAAGATAAACGAGGTGGCATTGCTTACCCACCAACTGGAATTGTCCCCAGCAGTTTACAGCCATCAATCACAACAGGGATGGAAGACCTTCTGCAAAGCGTATTTAGAGCACTTTATCTGCAAAGACAAAAAGGAAGTAGTGAGCAATCACTTCATACAATTTCTCTGAGCTCTATATATTATGGATTGGAAGTAAGCACAGATTTCATATCCCAGAAAGTGAATATGTAGACAAAAATAGATTCTCTGAACAGCATTACATGTCTACAGTTTTGCTCTTAAAAATGCGGAAGATATTCATGATTTATTGATATGGTTATACTAAGGGTAAGATTTATTTTAGCTAATTTTTGATACTTACAAGACATGTTTAAGCCTTTTCTTTCTCACTGGAGAAATATCACTCTCTAGAAGTATTTAATATCTGAATCACAATTAGATACCTTTACTAGACAAAGAACCCATAGCAACCCTATCTTCTCTGAGATGCTTCACAGAGGTATCTAAAATGGCAAAAATTGAAAGGTTTATGAGGTCAACAGGTGAGTCAGCGAAGATGACAGTGAAACTTGAGGAGAATCAGGAGATCTGCATTCATGGAAATACCTTGTTTCCCTTTGCAAACCCATAACTTCGTTCATCTGTATTGTTAAAGGTGAAATAACACATTTCCAAATACGTTCTTCAGAGGATTCCAATCCTACTGGAAAAAAAGCCCCAAGGATTATGTCTAAGATGCTATAGACCGTGCTTTGGTTATATGCCTTTTGCACATTCATAATGCAGATTAATTTAAAGTTATTATAATCAATATTCAGTGTGACTGAAATTTTCTTTCTTTTTCTTTCTCACAAATACTTTGTACTTTGTTTTTTTTCCACTACAGATGGGACAAGAAGGATTTCATAAGCAAATCAAATTAATAATCAGCTCAGGTCAATCAACAGGGCTATTTTACTCCTTTTTTTCTTTCCTTTTTCTCATTTAAAGTTAAATTCTTGATTACTCAATCTTAAAAGCAAGAAAAAAGAGAGTCTTAATTTTAAAACAGAACATGCTTTTCCGGTGTAAATTCTGAAACAACTTTCCAAAAGTTTTAACGCTAACATATACATATATATGTATAACTTTCTACAAAAAAAAAAAAAAAAAGGTATATATTTATCAATTTAACAGGGGTGAGTAGGGCAGGATAGGAAAATACTTAAAATAGTGATAAAATAGATCTTAGAAAGCATGAATATGAGAACTTTAAATGTGCTCCCTTTCCTTTCCCTATAAGCCTATTCGTGCTGGCCAGGATAGTACAGTCGTTACTGTCAAAAAAGGAGAAAAAAAATCCTTGGCCCCTGCTAGCTTCAGATTAACGCTGATGATTTATTCACTTACCTCAAGTGCAAAACAAGCACCTGCTGAATATGAAAAGTTACAAATTCCAGTTGACTACATAACAGCCAGAGGTGAAAATAAACCAGTTGATGAGCACTGCCTATGGTGAATGATAAAAACAAATTAAATTAAAGGAGCTGGCAGTGTGCGCCTAGAGTCTTAGAACACCATTGGTTTTAATAGGCTAATCATTATTAGGAATAGTGAAACAGATTTTCACTCAGCCACAAATAAGTTCCCCATTTTAATGCATTTGGTCCTAGCTCTAGATTTCCTATACTTCTGGTCATTGAGACCAGACAAACTGTCTGGTCATGAGAACCCAGTTTCTAGTTCCATAGTAATTTTCCATTTTCTAAAAGGAAAGACAGCAGAGATCTTGAATCTATGGTCAAGTTTTATAACGTTAGGCAGCATAAGTTTATAAACACAGGAAAAACATCAGCATGCACTACTGGCTGTCCCATGACCAACTCTGAGAATTCATTGGACTTTGAGCACTATTTCCAATATCTGAGGATCTTCCTCCTCTCCAAAGGCTCATATTCTGCCTTGATTATCTTTTTTCTTTCTTTTTTTTTTTTTTTTTTTTTCCTCCTGGTGAGTATTATCTTTACTACATCTTCTATCTGGTCCAACTTCTCGGTCTCCTCAAATGCATTCATTCAGAAAAATACTATTCAATTAACAATTCTCCAGTGGTAATGAAACACCAGCAGTAACCCACAAGGTAAGTGCTTTGCAAATGACAGTTGTGGTTGAAATTTGCCTTGGTGACACGGGGCAACCTGTATCTGGAGCAGAGTAGAGTAGCAGAGAAGGCTGGTAAGAAGTTTGAGTCTTTCCAGTAAATAATTGAAAGAAAAAAGACAGACAATTCAAACTAATGAAAAACACAATCCACCCCTTTCTCATGTTTTCTCTAGACAGCTCTAGTGTCCTGGGAAATTTTGGTCCGAGTAGGAGAGCCTGCAGTTTACATATAGAGGTGGTTCTCTGGTGCCCCTAGTTCAAACTGGAAACCAAAGAGCAAGGGAAATAATTTTATAAAGATGTTCAAAAAAAAAAAAAAAAGTTTATTCTGAACTTTAGGTGTGGTGATAGACAGTAATTACAACGCTGTTTACCCTCTCTCTCCCGTTATCTATTTACCTATAAGCTAATGATACAGGTCTAGGCATGTAAATATCTGTATATCTATCTTTTAGCATCTCTATAAGTATTCACACACGCACATGCATAAACATATAGATTGTATATGGATATGTAACCAGAAAGGAGAAAAGAAAAGATTCAGAGTAAAACTCAATCTTAGGCTGAAGCAGGATCCTGACATGGGTATTGTGTTTTACCTGAAACACGCAGGTACCTTGATGACAAACTAGCAAGTACTATAAAGAGCTATAAAATAGCTAAATGATCGACTGTACCTTTCACTGGGTTTTTATACTGTGAAATCACTGGAGAATGAGGCTCTCTTTTTTTCGGATAGCACAAAAGGGACAAATACTGCTATGGCTCTTTCGACATAACCATTCAGAAAAGCAGCAATCATTTACATTTTAGTGTTTGATGCACCATTTCTGATCTCCACATGCTGCCTTTAAACTGCAGCCCAGAGAAAGGGAAAAGTCCTTGAAATGTAGCTGCAGTGATCTCTGTAAAATAAAGTTATCCCTACCTAAGCATCCCCCTGGATGCCCTGAAAGGGAGGCCAGCCAAAATCAGAGAAGAAAATTAAATATATTTATTTAAATATATGTAGATATATATAAATAGATATAATGGCTAGTACTACTGTGATCTCCACTTGCTTAATTTGACCGTTTTAATGGAGCATGCTATGTTTATGTTCTGGCTGTTTACGCGTGGTGCTAATGAAGCAGTTTCTATTTTTAAGGGGGCCCCGTGGGGCTGATGGAGTCGCCGGGAGGTTGCGCTCGCTCCGAGCTGCCCCTGCAGCCGGAAGAGCCGTTGGGACGATGCCCATCCCGCTTTTTGTGCGCAGCAGCTGCTCCATCGCCTCCCTTCATACCATTTCATAAAGCAGAAAACCTTTTACAGGAATATTTTAGTTGTTCTTGATGAACAGCTTGTCTGGGGCTTGATTTGAAATCTGAAGAATTTTAGTGGAGAGTCTTCTGTAAACTTTTTAGAGCAGATAACTGATTCATTAAAGACAAGACTCTGTGTTATTTCTTGTTCCCTTTGACAAAAGCCCTCACTGTCCTCGGCATCAAGTGTGCTATTTTGATATTTAAATATCAAAAGGGCAATTTCCAAAGCAAGAGGTTTTCTTCCAAGAGATTTTGCTCATATTGTGATTGCTATGCAAAGTTTACACCAATACTTTGATGTATTGGTTGGTTAAAATTTTGAAAAAAAGTCAAAATTTGTAAATTTTCTTCTTTTTTTCCCCATGTGTGCTAATGCCTACACATGCCACCTGATGTAAGAATTTAAATAGATGAGGGAAACAAAGCTTTAATTTTGAATCTGATTAGAAAAGAAGTCATTTATTTAGATGTGTTTTTCATCATTTTTCCCCTTGCAAATCAGAAAGTTTGAAAAATATTATTTCAGTAATATGCTATTCAAAAATGTAAGCAAGATTATAATAAGATTGTAATAAGATGAAAATATTTTATTGAACATTTTTGGAGCAACATTTATAATGTTTTCACTTCATTAGGTATTTCTTTTTATAAAAACAATTAGAACCTCATTTTGCTTTTGTTTGCGAATATGGAACAAATTGAAATCATGATTGCTTTTTTGTTTTGTTTTCATGTTCTTACCTCAATTACTCATAATTATTTTTGGCTGCTGAAAAAAAAAAAAAGGAATTGAAATAAAATCTCTGTAATTCCAATTTATAGCATAAGTACATGTACAGCACTTGTTTCTCGTGCTGCTTGTGCCGTGATGTCAGACTACCCCAGCAGTGGCTGCTTGCCAGGCTACTTAAAAATCCTTTGAAAAGGCAATTTTAGTTGTTGGAAGATCAGTTTTTTTGTTTGCTTCATTGGCAGGGGAGATGGAAGCTAAGCAGCTGCCACTCAGGGCATCCACAAGCAAACAAAATAAAGATAACTTGCAAACACAACTCAGCAGCTCTTGCTAACGTAGGCTCTTCCTGTTTACGATACCTCAGCATCGCTGAGACCCGAGCAGGAAGGTTCTGCTCACTCTCCTGAGCTTACCAGAAGCAATGTGGTCAGCTTAGTCTTGTGGTAAGTCATCTGTGGCCAAGTTACACTTATTGGTAATGCATAAAAGCAAAAGAAAGCTTCAGTGACACCTGGAGCCAGGTGTCAACTCGTCCCAGAGCCCTTCTTTACCAGTGGCCAGTGGTGGAGGTCTGGGAATAAGCACAACAGTGTGGGCACCTGATGAGTACTCCTAGCATCTGGTGAGGCTGAAATCTTAGACTTTTGTCCTTTACGGTTGCTTTTGTAAGAGTTGCTTTGGGGCTTTACATAACATTTAGACTAAGCTTGCGCCCTGACATAAAGACAGGGGTGATTCTGCAGGTGTCTGCCCCTGAACCTTTTCCATCTACATCCCCATGTATGGATGTTTATAGACAACCCGTACCAAAAGTAATACCTTCAGAGCCTGTGACATAGAATAGTAGAGAAAAGAAAGTGGGAGAATAGTAAAGATTCTTTTGGAAAGTACCAGGGTTTGGAAATCTGCCACAGGCTTTTGCATCAGGAGGTTTGAAAGTAAAACCAGTGTTTTGCTGGCAGGATGGTAGAAGAGATAGAAAGCAGGAGAACAGAAGATACCATGATGTGCATTAGTGCATGATATGAATTCGAAAGCCTTTTTTCTTGATATGGGTTTAGCTGTTCCATTGAGCATATTAATCCATTTGCCCAGTGTGCAGTTAAATCCTCTTTTCTTCTTTTTGCCCTTTAAACATTCTCTTCCCTCCTTGCTGTCAAAATATTCTCCTCCCTCGGATTCCTCAGGATACCCATCAGAAGGGGATCCTGACATAGCCACATCTAGATATTGAGCTTTTTGATGCCTAAGACAAGGCAAACATATTCCTTAGGGAGTGCACGACTTGATCACAACTTCTACCTTCTCTAGCGGCCTGGTCTCCAGGCAGGGAATACAGGTCTGAGGCTCTAGAAAAGTCAATTCAAACTCCACATAAACTGTCTCCTGTGAGTCCTAGTAAGTTAAGAAGACATATGAAGAAATAAAACAAGAGAATAAAATATGAAGGGATTTTATGATGAAAGAGATGGGCATGGCTGAACTGTCATGAGCATAAGCTCAAGATAAGAAATTATTCCAGTCACTTATCTTAAAAATTGTCTTTTAAAAAAACTGTTAATATGTCATATATATTAAATAGCTAATCATCAATTTTCTCTGTGAGCAGATCTTCCCTTGGAACACAGTGAAGGAGGAAGTGGGATAGAAAGAAGAAAGAGAGATTGCTGTTAAATCATTGGGGATAGATCCAAATGTTGATCCTGAAGCCTCAGAGTTAGCATTCTTCCTTAGAAGACTGTTCTTCTAAAAGAAACTTTGCATTATGTGTTGCTAGTGGTATGAGGAGAAATATGGAAAGACCTAGGAATTCTTCCCCTTGTCAAAGTCTAATGTAGATTTTATCTCCTGATTCATGTGTGTTGCGGGAAACGGTCTGATTTGTCCTTTGCTATGCCACTTACCATTAAAAAGAGACTCAGTAAACATAAGAATAATTTCTTAGTCTAAATAGAGGGCTTACTAATATGTGGAATTTACTCAGAATTTCTCATTGCTTCTTTTAATGATCAGGCACACAGGTTAAACCAACCAAATTGGTTGGTTTGTTTTGTTTTGTTATGTTATGCTAGCTTTTATCAGTGCTTCAATAAGCTTCAATTCTGAAATACAAAGCTCCAATTTCTGTGCTTGTTTTTTGAGGAGAAAAAGGAAAATGAAATGGAAGTAGAAGAAATTACTATGTATAATTCTTTTTTGATTGTGTAGCTGCCTAAAACAAAGTGATAAGGTTAAGAAAAAAAATGTATCACCAAAGTTCCATAGATGGCTGCTCACTTTTTTTTTTCCATTTTAAAGGAAATCTTTTTACTTGTTTGTTTGATTATTTTTATTTTGTTTTATTTTATTTTATTTGGGCTCAGAGGGATAAAAATTTACTGAAGGGATATCGTGGTAGATATAGCAATTTTTGCACATGTATTGTAATGTCTATGAACTTTAGTGTTCTCTTAAGCCTTGAACTTTAAAGAACTTAAAGCTTTTTCTACATCACAGCAGATTATCTGGTCCTCTGAGGTGTCGTGAGGGTTGTTTTAATATTATTTTTATGCTGATTACGGTCATGAGAGTATGAGATAATGTTTGAAAGTGAAATAAGAACTAAAGTAATTAGTTAACTTGCTCAAAGCAGAACACAAAAATTGTTGTGGGCACTGTTTTTCTTTTCGTGCATTTGTTTGTTTTTCCTGAGGAAGTATTTGAATTTTTATCTTAAAATGTTTTAAAAGAGCAAATGTTAAATGACTCAATTTTTATATGACCTTCTAATATCCCCATCCCAAACTTAGCCATCAGTGAGCTTTATAGCATTAAATAATTCATTCAATTTATAAAAGCATTAAGGACAACAAACAAACAAGTAAAAAGTCAAAAATAAATATTGCAATTACAAAAATTCAACAAGGCCAAAGATAGAATACGATATGGTAACAACACCCAACCAGAGAAGTGTGAACTATGAAATGGAAGTGGACTAAGTAAAATGCAAACAACTGTGCAGTTAGCTCATGAAAGTTTTCTATTGCATCAACTATGAATGGTTTAGCCTTGAATATTGCAAAGTCTGTGTTTCCTTGTCTTTTAAAATGGAACCAAGTGATAATTATTTTACTTTCCAGTGGTTGGGAGTTAAGGTAGAAACCATATGTTTCACAGTGTTGACAAATAATGAAGAATTTCTGCTAGAGTGAGAGTGTATGTGAAAGGGCAGGGAGTCATGAATTATATTTACCGTGCTGCATGTCTTCACATTAGCAGTTAACTGCTGGGTCTGTGTATATTCACGCAGCCAAAGATCATTATTGAACAGTCCTGGAGCATAAAATTTCCACCTGTCCTGCCAGAAGGAAGTGTCTTTCTATTTTATGCTGTTCAATTGAACTGACCCTCTAGGACAAGAAACTCCCCCAACGCAGGAGGAAAGAAATATAACTGCTGCAGGACTGAATGTCTCTGGGAATTTCAGAACCACAGTTTCCATAACATTAACATTTGGGGTAAGATTTAAATCCAGAAAAGTTAGCATATTTAGCATAAAGACTCCCAGTCACTCTCTAACTCATTTTTCCACATAGAAAAGAAGAGGGCACGATGTTATGTGCCATATGCGTTGCTGTATCATAGTCTGGTGAGCTGGGTTTAGGCTTGCAGTGGGAACCTCCTTAATTCTGTGGATTTAAATCAGGCCTATAATGTTAGTATAACAGTCAGTACTGTCCTCAATGTACCATTTGGTTTGATGTGAGATTCTTTATCTGCGAATTGTTGCTATGGGAGACTATAACAACTTCTACTGAGAGAATAAAAAAGGATTTTGTTTGCATATTTAAAAATATACACAGATGGAATATGTACACATGCAAGGACACACAAATACACATGCACATGAGTATACATATGTAGATAAGTATATGCATATTTATATTTACATTCAGCTATATTTTCAATAAGAAAAATAACGCTCTACTGGGTCATAGTTATCAACACATCCTTCAATCCAGAATAGAGATAAGAGCGTTGGGTTTTCATCCCATTCAAAGAATGAATCCTGGTGGACAGTGCATTATCTCGGAGGTTGCTCATTAAGAGTGGACGGTTGTTGAGGCAGTAAAAGTATTTTGTCTATTTTTCCCCTGTTCTACAACAGGAGAGGCCTTTAAAATATTTTACCATATTGGCTGCTGAGGGCTTTTGAAAATCAAGGTCCATCTGCTCAGTATTGTGCAAGATGAAAAATACATATACTCTGAGCCTTGGAGAGTGTATAATACAATCTGATCTAGGTAGGTACTTCACTGTCTATCCATTTGACGCATGCAGTGACCGGATCTGGGCATAGAAATGCGGTATTTGCATGAATTTGCTGGCATATGCTATCATAAGGATTCAGAACCTCCAGAGCATACCACTACTGATTTTTTTTTCATTGATTGTTGCTCTATCCCAGCCTCTGCTAGTGCTAAAGAAGCAGTAAGTGTATAGAAAATAAATACTTCTAAAGAGCATTCTATATATATGGGTAGCCAATTGCAATCATAATCAGTGAAAAAAATGGATCTTATGCACTTTTAGGAATTAAAGTTTACTTTTAATTTAATTCCCATGATAAAACAAATGCACAAAAATATAAATTATTAAAATATTCTGCCTACATTCTTTTGGAAATGAGACTAAGACTGGGTGGATGAAAACACGTACATAGTGATTTTTTCTTTATATATACATACATTTAATTCATCATTTTAAATTTGTTAAGAAATGTAACATGCTAAGACTTTGACCAGATAGTCTATGAAAATGTTATATGTATGTAAGCAGAAGTGTTACGGAGATAGCTGCTAGAGTGAAAGACATACATATTAATAATCTTTATTTTATTTTATTTTATAGGTCAATGAAAACCTTAATTCACTTGAAAGTGTTGATCTTCAGATAATGGTAATTGGAGTAGATTAGTTACAGTTAATGGAATTAGGCCAGTTTATGCTAGCTGAGGATCAATCTTACTTTCTCCTTTCAAAATGAAATGAACTTTCTTTGTACTTGAAAGATTATTTTTGTGAAATTTATCTGTGTAGAATAAAGAAACTTGCTAGTAGAAACCTAAAAGGAAAGCAACAAGGTGGAGAAATCAGCAAAAGAACTTACAATTTTCTGCTCTCAAATATTTTTTCAGTGTATTTTTGTTCTTACTGATTGCTTATTGTTTCCTCATTTATTTTAAGGAAAGTGACACAAGATACAGGTATTTATACTTTTCCCTGAGCCATCCAAAGTGTCCTATGCTAGAACAACCCCCAAGCATCACTTTTTCACCATCTCCCTCGACCTCCTTGGGTTCTTCTAACACTTTCTTCAACAGCTGATGCTACTGATCACTCTCAGGCTGTGACAACAATGTGCAGAGTCTTGCAGCAGAGTGATAGTAATATATTTACCTCTGGTGTAGGCAAAAAATTATATTTGAAAAGAAAGTGATCTCATCCAGAGTTTTTGTCTCAGTATTGATGTGTTGAATCATGCAATGATGGCATCATTCCTTATTTCAGGAAATAACTCCACAAATCTAGACCCAGATTCAGGAACGTAAGTTAAAATGTTCTTAGCTGATATACTGATCAGCTGATATAACTGAAAAGCCATTCCTTTTAAAACACTCTCTGGAGTATTTTGCAACTTGGACTTCAAAGCCTACTGAGATGTCGAAAAGAAAAAGTAACATAAAACTAAAGCATTGCATAGTGTAATAGAACAAAGCATAAAGCATAACAAGACATAACATAGAACAGAGCAGACTCTGGCCATTCCATCAAATATGAGTATTTTCTTGAGTTAAAAAGACAGTGAATAGCAACACAGAAGAACAGTTAAAGTTAGGTCTAACAATGGTCTTGGAGCCATCTACTCAGCTCCTCTTTGTGACTTACTGTTGTTAAAGATTTTGTATCAATTTCTTAAGTTTTGACAGATGCTGGTACTGAGAGGTACATCTAAGAGAGGCCATGTATGTACTTCCGTTACAGTTCCAGATCCTTAAAGGACTCCTGGAAATGGTTCATTTATTTTTGTTTCAGTCCTCATCAAGAATAAGAAGGTCTCCCCCATTGTCATTATCCATAGAAAACCTGCATAGCGATCAAGTGCTGCAAATGCAGGCCCAGCAGTTAACAGATTCATTTCACTGTATCCCTTTGCACTTTGATAATCTGGTGGTTCAGGCTGGCTGTCACAAGGAGACTTGAATTTTTAAAGTGGTTGCCAGTTTTGGAAATTTCCGTTTTGTTATGCTCGGCAGTGCCTATCTGTTCCTTAATTTCTGAGGTCTTGGTGCTCTTCAAAGGAAAAATCAGCGGTTGAGAGTACTCAACATCCAAGACACAGGTCAACAAGTTGACCTCGGGGGAGATAACATTGGGAGCATTAACTCCTATGCATGTCTAGTGCAACTGCAATAAAATAGAGATCTTATATTAAAAAAAAAAAAATGACCTATAAAATTAAATTAGTAGCTTTTATGACAATTTATGTCAATAACATATTCAACATATATTTATTTATCAAAAATATAAGGCAAAGAATCCCATGAATTAAGGTGCAAGGAAACAAAGAAACCAACCAGAAGCAAAATCCACTAATATGTTAAGTATTTTGTATGAGAGAAGACTTAGAGCAAATGACAAATATGAAGACTGTATTGTTCTTTGTAACTGCTTCTGTACACACTTTAACCCTAGATAAAACACACAACAGTTTTACCATCTTGAGAGACGAGATTTGTTCCCTCACGTCCTGTGTTGAGTGTGTATGTGGATGTGAACAGTTATGGGAGAGCAGCTGACTTTGTTAACCTGTTTCTCTGTGTCTATTTTACCCTGGGCTATTCTGTTGTATCAAAGTGTGCTGTTTCACCCTTTGAGGTCAAGGTGGGTTTCGGATAAAGGAATGTGATTCACGTTTTTACGATTTGATTGTTCTGTTCCTTACAATTTGTGCTGTTGCATATATATCACCGAAAAGTCAGTATGTGTAATAGTGGAACTGCTACAAGGCATCAAGACTGCAAGATAAGGAAGTCTGTGCTCTTCAATTAAGAACAGTATTTTTCTCTTTTCATGGTGGATATCAAAACCCTTTAAACTGGACAGCTACAACCCACTAATTTGTTTCACAGGTTTGGAAATTGAGGCTCCAAGAGGAATTCAAGGGCAGACCACTTCTTCCAAGTACTAAGCCATCTGCCATCACCTACAATACGCTGTGGCACAGCTAAGTCCCCTTGGGTTTACTCAGATGTAGACACAGGACATGAAGTATGAGCGTATTTAAAACGTTGCTCAGATGAGGGCATGAGTTTATTCACTTCCTTGTGCACTGTCCATTTCAAACTCTGGAGGCCAGACTTGTCGGGATATTTTACAGGACATCCATTAACCTTGTTGGGCTGATGGGATTCTTAGTTTTTGTTACATTTTTAATTGAATTTGGCACTGTGTGGCAATAGCTCAGGTTCGTCAATTTTAAGTCTGTCTGCTGTGCAATACTTTGGCTTTTTTAATTAATTTCAACACCTGAGTTTTTAGGCTTTCACTTTTACTGAAAGGCTGTATTTTAAGAGTTGAACAAATCACTTGACAAGGCAACAACATTATGGATTTTTTTTTGAAGTGCCTCACATGATTTGTAATAAATCTGATCTAAATGCCGAAATCCTTTACTCACTCTAAGCTCAAACTGATGCTTTCTGGATTTTGCCTAAGTAACACAGAATCAGAAGAATGGGAGTCTTTGTACAGAAATCTCCCTGTGCTTTGTTGAAATATATGGAGAAAAATAAGTATCCTCTCTCAGAAAATGTCTAACAAAGATTTTAAAGCACTGGGTAACTGGCTGATTGATTGCAGAGAGGTAGAAAAAGGCTGTTTCCCTTGTTTTATGCATGCCATCCACAAATGTAGGTATTAAAATACCTTAACATTTCTATGTTGGGGAGGAATAAATAGTGAGCCATGGTAATTAATAACTATTAAAGCTGTTTGACTGATCATATCTTCTGGCTTGCAAAATCTCTTATGTGCAGGTGTGTGCATTAATGGAATCCATTAAATTCATATATTTCAACAGATAGTAATTTACGATCTTTTATAAGATCTGTCATGAAACACAGTCGGAGATATAGGATTGTCTCAGCGCATTACATAGCAAATTGTACTCCCCTTTCCTCCGAAATGACTTGACTTTAGAGACTAAATATGAATGCCAATGCATTGGACAGTCACATTAGGTATATTTTTTTCTCTACTCTCACCGGGAAATATGTGGAATAAAACTTTTATCACTGGCAAAGCTGAGAACAAGAGTGAACAATATTCAAAGTGGCTGGAGGAAAAAAAAAATGTGTGGGAGTTCTATCTATTTCACTTTATACATAAAAAGAGAAGGAGATTGAGCATGTAACCCTCATTTTTGAATTGTAATAGTTCTCCTATGACTTACTAACTATTCTTTTCAACTTGTATTTGTTACTTTTTTTTTTTCCCCTCTCTTGGTCCTTTCATAGAAACTGAAGAGATGAAGAGACATTTTTTTCAGCCACTCCACATCAAATTCAGAGACCTATTCAGCCCTGGATAGGTATCGCTCATTAATATCAATAATAAAGGCTCTTTTGTTCCAGAAAAACACAAATTGTAAGTATGTAAGTTATGAAAGGGAAGTAAGGACTGATTAGAAGAGAGAACTGAGGAAAAAAAAAGTATTATGTCCAGACTTTAATGAGTTAGTGAAGGATTATAGGTAAAGTATATCAGCTCTTAAAATACTACTGACAAATCTCTTAGGGAGGCTTTTGTCTTGCTTGTCTATTTAATAGCACATTGAGATTATCATAATTAAGTATAGACAGTCAACATATTAAATGGATTAATGTCTGTTGTATATGCAATCTACATATATTTAATTATAATTTACTAGGGAGGAGCTATAATATTCTCACATAAAACGAAACCTTTATCTCCCTTTTTAATAAAAGTCTTCAAATTCAAAAAAAAATCTCTGCTATACTTCAGGTGTTGAACATGACAGGCCTGAGAAAATGCCATTTCACTGGAATTAGCAATCCGTCACCCTAAATGCAGACCAGAAGCCTAAATCCCTAGAGAAAGCAGGGAAAATGAAAGAGAAACAACCTCTTGATCCTTCTGTGTGTCCTGCTGATTTGTGTGAACCTGGGCTCCATTTTATGGTTGGGATACTTGTTTTTGGATGCTGCAGAATTCCTTGTAGCAGTGACACTATTACTTCGGTTTTGAAAGGAAATGAGAGGATATGATTGAACAGGAGGAAAAATGACACTGAAATGAGTGAAAGTAACTCGGCAAAGGAGCAGAGAAATAGGACAAAACAGCCCCAAAACAACGACTTGAAAGCAGAGCGTGTAAGAAGATAAAACTGTTATCCTTTACCCCTGTGTAATGCTCAAGTGAAGAGAAAGAAGGCAAGTGTTGTGAGAGAGGTACAAAATTTGCAACGTTTCAGTGCAAAGTAAACAAAATGATGAAGGGGTTGTAGGCAATGAGTCACGAGGAAAGATGAAAAAGAAAAAATCTGCACTGCTCGGTTAATGCTGATGAGCAGGGTATTCTGGTAGCTTTTTACAAGCCTATAGAAAGGGTTTCTTTATCTGTTTGGGTTTGTAAAGACATATTATGAAAGGGGTGTTTCTGGGATGTGTTTGGGACATGCTAAAAAAGCAAGCACTTAGCTGAAGCTATCAGCTCAACAACCAGCTAAGCACAGAAGTAGTTACATATTTTAGAAGAGTGCGATATTAAATAGCAAATAGTTATGGAAAAGGAAGAAAGTCTGCTTGACAGAGAGCACAGCTGGACTGTGAAAAAAAACTTGGGAAGTGATGAAGGCACCCAGACTGGCTAGCAAATGTATATAAAAGTTGAGATACTCACGCTGCCAGAAGCAAACCACAAGACCCAGTACCATATCCCCCAGTAGTGGAAAACAGTGTCACTAATGATTTTTATCCAGTTTGGCTGTCTTGCACTAGGCGATGATTTCACTTGATGTTTTTATATAAATATATATATATATATATATAAACAGATATGTATAACACAGATACGGTGAGACAGATCACAGGCCAAAGTAGCCTAATCTTTTGAAGACAGTTTCATCATCCCTGCTATAGATCCGGTATAGGAAGCAGGGAGGATGTTTGCCCATATATATCTATATTATCTACTATCTATTATATCTATTATATATAGAGAGAGATATGTAAATTTATAAATAACATGGTCAAAGAACTGAGCTAATAATTTTGAGAAAATACCCCTCCATTCCGAGTCCTTTTGTAAGAAAAGTTCTTATTATAGCTGGAACAAAGAAAGGACTTGAAAATTGCTTCCAAACAAAAAAAGAGAACAGGAGGTTTGTTCATGCCATAAATTGCTCTGCCTCTGAAATGCACAGCACGGGTTTTGAAGGAAACCACTGCTTGTTTGCCTGCAGACAGGTCACTGACAAAAGAAGGGGAGGAAGAGTAACATTTGGAAGAGAAGCACTGATTTTCTGCTGTATTCCCATCATTCCCTCTTCTTCTTCACCGTGAATGCCCAGGACTTAGAGAAATGTCTCAGGTGAGAAACTCAGGCTGCAGGGTTGACAATGAAGAGTTTGGAAGAGCTGTAATTGTGAAAATAAGACTGAAGGGCAGTTGTAACTTTGGACTGATGTTGAAAGCTGCCTTAAAAGAAACTTGATAAGGTCAAACTAATAAACTTGGGAGCTACTCAAGGGGAAACCAAATTCTGGAGCTGTGAGACATTTTGACAGATAATTAGCATAAAACAGGGCAAGTGCCCCACCAGAGAGAAAGTAAAATCACAACTGCAAATAGAACTGAACCTGAATTAGTCAAAATGATGGACCAAATTTCTGCCCTTAGACCCTCAAAAAAGTACCAAGGATAGAATTAGGTCCATAATTCTTAGAGGAATGGAGATTTGCTCATCATTATATCAATCAGTGGCAATGAAATACAGATAGCTGATGATAGCTCCTTTAGCATTTTGGCTCCTTTGCAGAAGTTGGACAATATTGCTAAGCAGCCCTGTGATGTGCCTGTGCAAACTGAAATCTGTTATCTTCAATGGCATGTCATGGGTTTACTTACTTAAATAGATTAGTTACTGACATTGCCATTTCTGTTTTGTAGACTTGTCCACTGCATACTGGACTGATACCAGTGCATTTCACACAAGCTGCCATTCATCATGTGATAATGACTGACTGCTAATAGTCAAATACTTGTTTCAGTGTCCTGCTAGTGGGCTTGGGAGATTTTTCTTTCTATTTTTTTTTTCTGGATGCATTTCTTGGGTCTTATATCAGGTCTTATATCTTTATCTGATCTAGACTATAATTTTCCAGATTCCCTTACTGTTGGAGCAGATTTTGATACACCTCTATTCTGTCTTCAGAATCTTCAATATATCTGCAGCAAAAATGCATATGTAGAAGAATGCATAAGAAAAAGAGCAAGAAGTAGTTGTGACAATTTGTGCCACCTTTCCGGTTGCCTTCACTTTGAGGACAGCCTATTTCATAAAATATTTAAATTTTCTATCCTATATAAAGTACAGGTGTGCAGTGATGGCTATGACACAAAATCCTGCTTACTTTGCTCTCTGTAGCACACACACAGTCTAAATTTACATCTCTCAGAACCTCTTTTAAAAATTAAAGGATATCCAATTTCTGTATGGGAAACAGGGACTCCTTCTTCCTCCACCCCATGAAAAAGGCCAGTTATCTTTGTCTTAAGATATCAGTAATAACTAGTGCTTTTTGCCGAATGGTGAAGCCAGACCTGATATTCCCAAAATAAGTATCATTTTCATGAAGGCGTGTTACATTTTTCCAAGAAACTTGACAACATTTAACACATTCTCCTTCCTGCCCTGTTGATCTCTCCAAGATGAAACATTAATTATCTCACTGTTCTGCAGTGTGAACAGTGTGGGGTTTGATTCATACAAGGAGGTTCCTAAATCCAGGTATGTTAACAGGAATGAGGGCCTAGGTTCCTCCTGTATTCTCTCTCTCTCTCTTTTTTTTATTTATTTTTGTAATCCCTATTTCTGTGGCTTTTTGGTATGTTTTAACACTCTGAATCGCTTTCTTAGCTTTCACAAACTTATCATGAAGGAGAATAATACAAGGTCACAGCAGAGAGGCCTTGAGGATGACTAGTCTAGAGTTTATTTCTTACTCACCAAGATGCTTGAAGCAGAGGTTAAAAGTAGCCTGTGAAAACCTAAGAGTGGCCATGCCATATTAGACCAAAGGTTCATCTATCCCTGTATCCTGTCCAATAGGAGTTATCCTGACAACAGTACAAGAAACACATATATAATTTACACTTCTCTGACATATCCTCCACCTTTCAGAAACATGAAGATCAGGGTTTTCTTAAGAGAGAAGTGGTGTCTTTAATTTTAAAAGTTTGAAAATTATGCCTTGAGTCCTCATCGCTCATCATCTTGTGCAAAGTGGAAGTAAAATGCTGTCATTCTGATCGGGCTACATTTTATACACATTTTCCACTGATGCAAATAACAGCATCAGAGGTAAATGGCAAAAGAGGCACTCAGTCTGAATATGCTGCTCTTTTTGATTACAATTCTGATAAACATTTCCTACAGGCAGTTTTGTGTTAGAGAAATTCTGGAAAGGGGAGAGGAAGTGTAGCAGAGAGGGTGAATTATTATTATTGTTATTATTATTATTATTTTACCTTTCAGTGCAAAGTGCAGCGTAAGATCTTTGCAAAACTCCAGCAAGAATTTTCTGTGTGCAAGCAAGAGACAATATTTGTAATGCTTCTGTTTATCTGTGCATCTCCCAGCAGACCTGTTTGTAAGTCTGCTTCTGTGCACATTGCTTTGTGTATATCAGTCCGTTTTTCTTTCTGCTGCTTCTCTCTCTCTCTTTTGTTATGTATGTGCTGTCTCCTTCCCAAATCCCTTATGCTTATTTTCCAGACGCATTTATTTATGTTCCCTCGCTAATTGAAAATCTCATATTTGAAGTTATTATTCTGATTGATGTCTGTCATTTTGATCAAGCAGTTGCTCACAGATGCTTTGTTAGAACAATTTTGCTTGTTAGTGTATCACCATCCATCTCCCTCCTGACCTTCTGTGGTGTTTGGTAGCAAAACCATTAAATATCTCCCTCAAACAGAGACAATTGGCCATGTTTTCACATGCACATGGCGGTTGCTACAGCTGCAAAATCTTGAATGTCCTGGGCATAACTGCACAGGCATGTTTCATCACACACTATAAAGGAGATTTACCTCTGGATGGCAGAATGTGGAAATTGTCTTGCTACAGTAACATTCTCTCAATCCACCCCAAGCTGTGTATGTGTTAACAGAAAACAAAGTCAGTAACAATAACATATAGCAAAAACAAAACCTAGGGTTGGACATACCCATACATTTTTATTTATAAAGCCCAGATTTCCAAAGCTGCTGCTGTGCAAACTTGAGAGCATTCCTGACAGCAAGGTTTCTTTGGTGTCTAAAGTTTTGCCTCTAAGTATGGCAAGAAGTACTCAAGTCTTGACAGAGTGAGATATCTATTTTATGCCTAAATCCTCATGAGATTCACAAAACTGGCACGTCTCTACCTACCTTGTGTGAAGGACTTGCTCTCAGAGTTATACACTGATACATTTTAAGTATTTATTGGAGCAGGGACCAGAACCCATGTGTTCTTCTCCCACATGACTACCCAACCCAACAGACAAATGGATGTTGGAATTCATTCTTTCTGCCTGGCTTGATGAATATTTCATTTTATCTTGCAAAATGGAATAACTTCAAGGAACAGAATGAGAGACTACATTTCCTAGAATATCCAGTAATACAGTAGTTCGAATGATCTTCTGGGAAAGGCAAAATGGACCATGTGAATCCAAACCTCTAGGTAGAGGAGAGAGAAAACCACCCTTCTCTTCCCTGTCCTAATTCTTAAAAGGAAGAAAAGATTCCTGCTATATATTACTTGCAAGTTAGTCTTATGAATGTGGTTCAAGCATGTCCTCAGATTTTACCACAGTGAGCTTGTGGGTTGAGTTTTCTTTTAGAGCCATAAAGTTCCTTTATATGGAAACCACCATTGTTTCATATTAAAAAGACTTTGGATAATATGTCTAAGATCATGGAGTAGTCACAGAATCACAGAGTGGTTGAGGCTGGAGAAGACCTTTGGAGACCATATAGTTCAACCCCTCTACATAAGCAGGGACACCTAGATCACTTTGCACAGGAAATATGTTTTAAAATAAGTCTTTTTCTTCCCGTATTTAGCATCCAATGGCTTAGACTGCTCTGAACAAGCCCTTTCCTTTGTAAAGCAATCCATAGTCCTACTGTTTAAGATATGTTCTCTGTGAGGTTGGCTTTTCCTAACTTGATTTGCCTTGGATTGCTACTAAAAGAAGGAATAAATCTGTGCCTCACACATCTTGTTCACTTTATCAATCTAGTCTCCTGATGTAGATTGTTCACAAAAATGGGTATCGCCTCTGCAGGCCGTACTTTTAACTCATCCTTACATGATTTCTGAGCAAGGTGAGCACCTACTTTTGGGAAAAGGTCAAGGACATCACCTATATCCATCAGGAAACTGCCTTACAGAGAGATACTTTTCATCAGCCACTCATTTCCAAATGATTCTCCGTAGTCAGAAGTGTGTTGACTTCAGGGGATGTAAAAAGAATCTTTTCATCTTATGGCTACTGTGGGTCTGATTTTAGGGGTTTATTTAGTTCACAGTCACAATGGAAGAGCAAAAAAAAGAAGCCCTAAGGAATGAAATTGCAGGAGAAAGGTTAATGAAAATAGCAACAAGAGCTTAATGGAAAAAGTGAGGAAATTAAGAGAATGAAAGATCCTTCTGGGAATATTGTTCAAAATACTTCTTCGCTGGTTTATGACAGTTGCATGCTAATAAAGACACCAGATGTAATGTAATTGTAATAAAAAGTTTAAGGATCTTAGTTTAATTATGTGCTATAAGAGTGGAAACATATCTTTTCTTTTTTTTTTTTAAGATTTTCTCTAACATCAAAGATTGGGGGAGGTGATGGCAGGGAAACATACTCTTTCTTAGGATGCTATTATTCATCAAGATATCAGTAAGTTTAAACTATCATTCCTATTCTATTTATAATCTTTAACATTTTGTGGGATCCCCAAATCCAATAATAGAATCAATCTCTCCCTGAAAAATTCCTTAAATTCCAATGCATCACAAGTACTTGGCAACAAATTTTCACTCACTTTTCCTGGCCCAGATTCTTGAATAATACTGTATCATTTTTTTTTCTACTCTATAGTTATTATATATCTTTCCTACTTTTGACCCTTTTTCTTTTTATTTTTCTTTTTTTTTTGTCTCTTCAGAAATCCCTGATTATTTCCACCTCCTTCCATTGCTGACTACATACCTCATGTTTCCACCTAATAGTTCATTCTCAGAAGGACTGTATTTCTCATTTAAGTTTGAAATTTGATCCAGGATCCAGTCAATCCAACTGCTTTCCTTCAGGCAATTTATTATCATTATATGTTCCTCTTCTATGACATCCTTGACTGCTCTCATATTCTTTAAATCTATTCTTCTCATCATTGCACTTAGAGAAAGGCAAAGGAATTTTCATTTTTTTTTCTTTTGCATTTTGGGTGCAACATCCTTGTATTCACTGCCTGTGCAGGGAACAACAAGATGGCATATATGTCACCACGATATTGACTTGAGAATTTGTACTGACAGTGTCAGAACTGAAGGAACATCAGACAAAGACTCAGGAAGTTCAAAACTTCTTGTTGCAGAATGGAAATACTACAGTAGTGTGTGCACATTCCCTCCCTGCGATTGACCCAGGAAGCAGTGACCTCTACATACTCGTGCATTAACCACTTATTTGGGCATTATTTTCAATAAACTGTATTTGCATTTAGAAAACATGAGGGTCTCTGACATTAAGAACAAAGCACACATACAATGTCAAAAAGATAATTTTACTAAGAAAATAAATCTATACTATTTTTCTTCCACAAGCTTGTATTTGAATATATGACATGATTTATCCTCTCCAAACATATGACTAAATGGGAAACAAATAATATGTTATACATAAATTAGTTTAGAATCAAATAACTATTGATAATATTTGTAGTTGTTTTTTAACTAGAAACTAACTCTTTGAATGATTAACTCTGAATTGCTTTCCTTCTTCTTTTTATTATTTTTCATGGTAGTTACAGACAGAGCTTTTAAGCCAGTCGGGGGAAAGTATATTATTTCCATCCTCCTTTTAAATACTCTATAAAGAACTCTATCGTTCATAATAGCTTTGTTTACTGCGTAGTACAGCATGTTCTAATTATCACCTCTGCCTCACTAACCATACGGTTTATATTCTCACACTCATCAGTTATTTTTATGCCCCCTGCAGAAATGAAGAGAACATTAATAAGAATAATTTTTTCAGGATAACATTTTGGGTGAAATTACAAGAAATAATGCAGTAAAGCATTTAAATTCTTTTCCTTTTTTAAATATATTTTATATCTCCAAAAATCCAAAAATAGGTTTTTCTGTCTTTTCTCCTTCCTTCTTTCCTTCCTTCTTT
>VWPW01026092.1:0-49770 GCA_013389825.1 Crypturellus undulatus
CTCCGAGAATTTAAAGCTTCTCCAGTTACTCATAAAGAGTGCAAAAAGGGACAAAAAGACCCCGGGGGTTGCCTTCGTAGATCTGTTGAAAGCCTTTGATTCCATTAGTCATCAACATATCTTCCAGGTCTTGGGCCAAAAAGGTGTCAATAGTCATATTATCGACATCATTAAAGACCTATATATCAATGCCAGAACGACTTTGGAGTTAGGGCACCTGCGGTCAGGAAATATTAAGATCCTCGGGGGTATTAAACAGGGAGATCCGCTCTGGCCGATCCTGTTCAATCTAGCATTAGATCCACTCTTATGCAACTTGGAAAAATTGAGCCCCGGCTACAAGTATAGAGAACAGTGAGTAACATCACTGGCCTTTGCTGATGATCTAGCATTGCTCAGTGATTCTTGGGATGGTATGCAACAGAGTATTCAAGTGGTGGAGGAATTTTGCAGTCTCACAGGGCTGTGAGGCCAAGTGTCAAAATGCCACAGGTTTTTAATCAGGCCAACTAAAGATTCATATACCATCAATGACTGCAACCTGTGGACAATTGCGGATAAGCGATTGAATATGATAGATCCTAGCAATTCCGAGAAATACCTGGGCTTGGGGATAGATCCATGGATCGGGCTATCGAAACCCGAACTGCAGCAGACCTTGGACCATTGGATTAAGAATATCGGGGGCGCCCCATTAAAGCCACTTCAGAAGGTGGATATCTTGAGAAGTTACGCAATCCCAAGAATGCTGTTTTCTGCGGATCACGTGGGCCTCAGCACCACTCACTTGAATTTGATCGATCTCTCCATAAGATCGGCCGTGAAGAGCTGGTTGCATCTTCTGCCTAGCACGTGTGATGTGATCTTATATGTAAGATAAAAGGATGGCGGGCTGGGTCTCCCCCATCTGGCGAGCCAAGTTCCGAACATCCAGGCTCACGGATTAATGAGGATCACCCAATCTGAAGATGATGTCATCAGGAATGCAGTGCGACAAGAGGGGATCCAAGAGGAGATAAAGAGAGTTCGGATCTCCGCAGGAGGACGACCTGAGGAAGTTCCATCGGTGACGGAGGAGTTCCCAGATGTAGTTGCAGGAGCTCAAGCAGCTGATGGTTCCCAGCTTGAAAGGCAGGAGGAGAGGATAAGAACCATCTATCCAGTCCCTTGTAAATGGAGGAAAAGGGAATTAGAAAACTGGGCCAATCTTAAACTTCAGGGCTGTGGGATTCAAAATTTTGAGAATGATCGAATCAGTAATGATTGGCTGTTACATTATGGAAACATTCCTCACAGGAAATTGATAACAGCTATCCAACTGAGAGCCAACGTCTATCCCACTAGAGAGTTTTTGGCTCAAGGATTGGGCGAGGGGCTACAGACATTGCCCCGCAGAGTGGGAATCGTGCTCCCACATAATCAGATACTGCCCAACTGTCCAGGAGGCCAGGATCAAACGGCATAACAAAATCTGCAGAATGCTGGCAGAAGCAGCTTGGAGAACAGGGTGGGAGGTATATCTGGAACCCCATCTCAGAGATAAGAACCAAGAGCTCTTCAAGCCAGATTTGATAGTAGTAAAGGGATTCTGTGCCAAAGTGGTGGACATTACGGTCTGCTACGAGTTTGGAACTAACACCTTGAGCAATGCTGCGGCAGAAAAGGTAAAGAAATGCGAACATATAATTGGGGAAGTTAAGGCTCTAACACCGGCAAATCAAGTGGATTTCTGGGATTCCCAATAAGTGCTAGAGGGAAATGGTATTCCAGCAATGATAAACTCCTCTCAGACCTTGGGCTCTCTCTGAGCCATGTTGCGAGGACAGCGAGAGCTCTTTCTCGAAAGGCTCTCCTGTCTTCAGTGGATATTATACATATATTTGTAAGCTGCAGTAAGCAGACAGGGCAGTCCATTCTTGGGAAGGCGGTGGTTACCATCTCTAATCCTCAGGCTATCAGTGTCACCTATGTCATCTTTGTGTCTACTTTAACGACCTCTCTTCAGACTTTTTCCATCTAGTCTGACTGTAAGAGTAAAATTCTTCACGCAAACGACTGAGCGGTTCAGTCTTCGAGTACCTGCAGAATTTTGCCCTTGCCCATCTTTGGCTGTGACTCTAGAAGTGGGATTCTTTACATCTTGTCCCAAATGACATCGTCCTCCTAATTACCGATTGAGACACAGTGGACAGGTCGCTAAAAAGCTGGAAAAGGTGCCTAGTGAATAACAAGGTTCAATAAATAGCTTCTGGAAAATCTGTCTATCAACTAGTCAGAGCAAGTGCAGTCAACAAAGCTCCAGTCTACTTAAGATTAAGGTCTAAAAGCAAACAAAATAAGATAAATATCCACAAAATTTTTTGAACAGGTGATGCTAAATTCCTGTCTATATGTTACATATATATATTGCAACTATTTACAAGAAATTTTTGCATTTTTCTAATATATATTCTTTGCTTTAAATATGTTTATGTAGTAGCAAAGGATAGCTAGGTTTCCTTATTCACGTTGCATGATAAAAGCTACTCTAAAAAGCTGATAGCTGAGGAATTAGGAATCTGGGTTACACAGTGATAAAGTGAGTTAGGTATCGCGAAGATGAAGACCTCCTTCCCCTTCCTCACATACAAAAAGACATGAAGAAAATTAGACAAGTCTTGAAAGAAAATTAGCAATTAAATGGGTATACACCGAACAGTTTCACAGCATGACAAGAGCCCAGTCCTACCAATAGCCAAAAAAGCTCCCTTCCCTAAAGCCTGATCCACCCCAGTCGTCATGCAAGAGAAGATCCTTTAAGAGTTATAAGCTTTCATTTACAGCCAATTTATTGACAAGTTCAGTCAAAGAAGAGGAGTTTCCCTCAAACCCTCCCGCACCATGGGCTCCTGCAGAAGGGCATCACAGGAAGCCTGAGCATCCTAGAGGAAACGAGTCCCCACATGCCAGGGCAGAACCAGAAGATGGGACCTGGATGGATGATACCTGCCTCTAGCATCCATTCCATCCAGGTGCGCCTCCTCTCAAAAACATCCCTACGCCACTTAAACATCCCAACTCCTGAGGTTCTATTATGGTGCAAGTCATAATACGTATGTCCTGACTACCATTTCACCCTGATTTTGTTTCAAGAAAAAAAAAAAAACAGGATAGAGAGGTCGAGAGGAAGCCACTTTGAACACTGCATTCCCTAACATTTTATAAGGAGAGTAGTAGGAAATGTTAAAGTTTTCTAAGTAGCTTGGGAAAAAAAATGATTAAAAAAACCACATGAGATATAATGTTCAGCTTCCCATCAGAAAATATGAGTGTTGTTAAGTGCTGTTGTAGTGCTATATTCATCATAATGAGATTCATGCAATTTCTTTTCACTGTTATAGCTTTTCATTTTGATCTGATATTATATCCCACTCAGCCCTAGTAGTAGCACAGGCTGCAGCAGTTTATGTACAAGTAGCAGCCTCCTGCTGCTACTAAAAGTCGTTGTTTTCCTGTTCCAGAGGGAAAGAGGATACGTAATTAGCCCAATGACCACTACCTGCTTGTTTAACATTTACACAATTACTCAGAGCTGTATCTGATGCTTATGTAATCATGGAAGCAAAAGAGAAAGGCAAAGGAGAAAAGCTGCAACTTTTCTATATGCACACACTCAAAAAAGGCTATACGCTGTAAGTAGGCCTTTAAAATATGAACATGATATTTGCAAAACATGAAAATTCACACAAACTGAAAAAGCTAATCAAACTCATGCTTCTTACCTATTGTTTCACAGTGTTTGGTTCTCTCTCTCTCTGTATAAACATACACACACATTTAAAAGTAACAGGATTTCTTTAAATCCTTAGAATTTTTTTCTTCAAAAATATTCTAATGTAGTTTTCTAATCTTACAGTGCCTCATGGAAAAAAACTTCTTCCCTTATGAATTTGTCATGCAAATACGCCCAGCTCCCGTGTCATTGCATGAAACCAAAACAACATCAGTTATCCCCCAGGACCACACAACAGCACCTGGATATAAGACACGGATGCAGTTATCTATATCAGACTGAACTTAATATTTGGCTGACACGCATATCCTATTTATGTATACCCTACAGTCTACCAACTAGAGATTTCTACACGTGGTTCCTTTACATATGTCCTTACATATGTCCCAAGATTGTTGGATGATGGAATTGCAGATTTATGCAAATATAATTAGAGGGCGTATGGAGTTTTCAGACAGATTTAATATCTGTGGTGAATCTTAATATCAATGAATCAGATTATTGGTCAAAACACTTCTTGACATTAACATAAACCACCCTAACTCTGTTTCCAAGCAAAGCACTGTGAAAAAGCAATGCCTACAACTTACTCATAAAAATTCAATATGCTCTGGTATTTCCAGATAAATTAGGTAGTAATTATTTTTCCAAGAGAACACATTGAAGTTGTGAAACCATCAGATTACTATTGATTGTGACCATTAATGGCTCCAAGGCTAGAAAGGAGTAACCTAGATTGAGAAAGGAAAGGAACTGAGTGCCCTTCAACTTACTTGATTATGTTTAACTCCCCCTTTTTCTTTAGATAGAGAAAACTACTATTTTTTTTTTTTCGTCCACCACTGCTATTTTCAGATGGATTCTTGGATTCAGTGTTACAGAGTTGCCAAAGGTTTTATCAGATATCTATGGCTTTCACTTATATGCAAGTGGAAATCTCATTATTGACTCTCTCTCCACTGCTGCATATCCAAGGGATAGTTAAGGGACTATCCATCTTGGCAGTTTTTGATCATGCAACCTAAATGCCCTTTCTGAGCCTATAGAGAGATCTTTCAGGCTGCCTTTCTCTAAACTTTTTGGTTGCACTGGAAACTAATTTGACTATACTCAAGCAAAGCAGTTCCCTTAAGTGCTGTGTCTACACAGTGTACAGTGGTACACAAACTCACATCCTAATGTGATGTTGTACCCCACATGCTGGTGCCACTGTCATGGATGTGGAATAATACTATGTGTTTCAACTTTAAAGGACAGTGTAGCTATATTTAAGCACACTTGCTTAAATACTCTTGCTTTGTAGATTGCAAGGCAATTATCTGATTTTTTATAAAGTAATTTCAAGCCAAGGAAACTGCTGCATTGGTTGGCATCACTGTCAGGCTGGACTGTATTATTTTTCATTTCCATAAATTAGAGGAATTGAGGTGTTCAGTGTACTCATCCAATTCATCTTCTTGCATAACACAGGTCATGTGACTTCTGATTTGATTCCATATAAATTGAATTGCCCTATTTAGAAAAAGCATCTGAACCTGATTAAAATTTACCAGTGATGGCTAATCAACCAAAACAGTTAGCTTCCCAGTTAAAGGACCTCATTTGAATTTTATTTTCCTTATAAGGACATCTTATGTCTCATTTGACTGTGCCCCAGTCTCATTATATATATTTTTGTCTGCTGGACTGAGTACTGTGTTATCCCCATCCCCAATGAAAAAAAACACATGCATACTTCAATCAAATTACCGTTTAAATTCTCTATTCATAGATTTGTAGATTTCATAGAATAAGCCTGTGGAATTCTATTCTACCTCTTAAAAAGTTACAATCTTTTAATTTACCTAGTAATTTTTCCTTGACCGCTTTCCATTTCCATTAACAGCTCTCAAGAAGTGTTGAGGACAAGAGTGAGCAAGCTCCTCCTGTAGCTCCTACCTTAGCTAGGGTGGGAAGGGACCCCAAGCAGGTCCTCAGTCCAACCTCCCCCTCACACCAGGCTCCGCTCAAAGGTCAGCCCAGGCTGCTCAAGACTAGATCCAGCCAGTCTTGAGAACTTCCAAGGATGGAGACTGCACAACTGGACAACCTGCTCCACAGCCCAGATATCCTCCCAGGGAAAGCAAGGACAAACTCTCCAGCTTGTATTCAGCCTGAACACCCTTGGTGAAGTACTGGGTAGCTGCCACTTACAACACTCTTGTTCATTTGTATCATCCCCTTAGATGTTCCCCGCCTGGGGGATTTGGTTCCACCAAAGCCTGCCTCCATCTGCAATGCCCCACTTGTTAACTCACAAGCAGGAAAGAGATCATAACTGGGGAGTCAGTGAAATACCAAGCATTTTGCTGTGCTCATATTGAGAACAGAAAGCATTTCTGGCTTCTTTTTTCCTGACCGAGATGGTTTTTGGTATATTAAACTTCAGAACTTGCTCGCATCTGCAATGTACTAACTGTATATCCTGCTCTGCTGATGGAAAACACTGTCAAGGATATCATTTCATTTTCTTCCAACTTTGAGAATATTATAAAATAAACAGAAAGGAACAACAAATTCCTACAAAATTCTGCTCAGACCATAGCTATTCTGTAACATTTTCCCCATTTGCCACCATGCTGTAAGACCAAGAATACTTCCAATTTGAATCCATGCTGCTTTGCCAGGATTTGATGTTGCTTTCACACTTTTAATAAGATGCCCTGCACTAATAAGTAAAATTTCTGTCTCCAGACAAGTGAACATGAGCAGCACCTCCCACCCTGTGCCTCCTCTGCCTCCCTTTCCACGTCACTAGTAATGATATAGTTCACACTGTTTAGATGCTAAGATACCAGAAGCAACCATTAGCACAAAAGGTTTCCAAAGCATAGGATTAAGGAATTGATAAAATCAAGAATTACTTCCCCCTCCCCCCCCATAATGCAATAAAATAATCTTTTATAAATACAGCATGACTATCAATATTGTAACCTTGGAGTCAGCCACAGTTTGGGGAAAGCATTACTGAAATACAATTCCAAAGGCTAATTCTTATTTTAAATAAGCTTGACTGCAATCAGTGCATTATACACACATGCATAACTGCAAGTCCAGAAGAATATTTTATGATTTTAGGCAAAAATCATAAATCTACCAGAAATAAGAGTATATTTTTTCCCCACTCATTTACCAGGATTACACTAAGGAAATACAAATTCTGTGTTACTGAGCTAGTGAGTAGCATGCTGCATTCAACACTTGCGAGATGGAATACCTAGGAAGTATATATATTTTTATTTCCTTATTGTGGAAAATAGGTTAAAAAGTACTGATGTGATAAATAGTTAAAGAATGCAGTGTACTTTGAACCACTGAAAATTCGTCCTAAGGAAGATAGTAGCAGAGTTCAGCTTAACTACCTGAATAGGAAACCTCAAAGGTATCTTTTTACCATGTTGATATTTTATTGGTTTTCTTACTGCTCTAAAATCCCATAAGATGATCGCAACCAGAAAGACTGGTAGGTTGTATATGAATGGTTGTCTCTGGAAGCATCTGTAAGCAGATGACATTTTGTACACAAGGATGCAAAAAGCACATGAAACTCTACTGGATATTCTGCTGTTATACTAAGACTCCTGGTTAGTGCACACAGAGCAAGAATGCCTCTCTGGAACCATGAACAAATATTCCAGGGCTTGGGAACCTCAGAAAATTGACTGCTGGCTGCTCAGGGCACACAAACATTTGAATAGCAGCCCAATAGAAACAAGGCTCAAGTCTTTCACGGGAATGTTTGCTTGTGCCAGGATATAGAAACGGCAGTATTGCAAGCAAAATGTGTGCAGGCTTTGAGCAACATGAGTGAGCATCATCAAAACCATCCTGGCGGGCTTCCTCCTCAACTCTTTCTTGCCTAACTACAGCTCAAAGGAGGTTAGCTAGTGACCCAAAACCTTACAAGTTTTTCCTTTGCTCCTCTAGATGCAATAACCCAAACCTATTATTTCTGAAATAAACACATTCACATACAATATACTGCCTCCCCAGCTTGTAATACAAAGAGCAAAAGGGCCTGTAACCACGGAGTGTTTCAAAATCAAATACAGTTTTGGCTATATGGAATTATCTGGAATGGGCTTTATATAGTTTTTGACTTTTATTAGAAAGAGGCAAAGACTTCAGAATTGTCCAGAGTGCCTCAATCTTACTTAATTTATCAAGTAATAAGAAAATGTATAGACTAAAGGATTTAGAAAGGATTTGCATAAACCTTTTTTTTTTTTTTTGCACAGAAAAAGTTTAAGATAAGATGCCAGAGTTTATATTGTAGCAATAATTAAATAACAACAACAAGTAATAGTTTGCTCTGGGAAGTTCAGATCTGGAGCAATGAAAACATTACTTTTGCTCAAAGGTATTTGAAAAGCGTGAGTGGAAATTAATCCATCATCTATAATAGAGTAGATATGAAAGCATTCAAAGGAAAAGTAATTTTAAATTTTTTAATGCTGATTTATATTTTAATTATATAATGCTTATTTACAATTATAATTATCCATGTGCTTCTCAGAAGAGTGACAGTGTAAAGGAAATAGATTACATATATTCCTACAGAAAAGCTAGAAAGTGTGTGTTAAAACAGAAATTTCTCTTTGATTATGATTCTACTTTAAAAAAATGTTTTATTAATTTATCAACATACATATATTCCTATACTGCAGTAAACTAGCAACACCATAAAACTTTACTTTTAAGGATACTGAAGCTGCGTCTGAGAACACACAAGCAGTTAAAACTATTGCTGAAATTTCTGATTTAGAACTTTTCCGTTTAAAGATTTCTTCAGAATGGGAACTTACTCGATTTGTTTACTTTGATTTTAATTTTCAAGAACAGCATGAATGGCCAAGCTTTCTTTTTATCTTGCCCTATATTACCATTTAGCCACACTGTTGCTTGTTACATAAACCTCTACATTCAAAGAATTTTCTTACTTTATTTCCTACCTGTTTGGTGGTGCCTTTTTCAGCCTGTGCTGTTTTGTTTCCTTTTTTTTTTTTTTTTCTTCTTTTTTTTTTCTTTTTTTTTTTCCTCGCTTTTTGGTTTTTTTTTTTTTTTTTAGGGGTGGGGGGGGGGAGGGGGGGAGGGAAGGGGGGAAGAAGGGAGGAACTCTTTTTATTTTCAAGAAAAGATTCTTTACAAATGCCGCTGTGACAAATCCATTAGGCAGCACAGAAGCAATCAGCGTGATGCCAAATTCTCGCTGAGAACTGAAGGTCCAAACTGGTCCTGCTCGGAGAGATCAATGGGACGCACGTCCAAACCCTGAGAGCTTTAACTGGCTCCATACACTGCTCCAAGAAAATAAAAGATCAGATGGCAAGAGCAAATACAGAAATAAATGTGCTCTTGCTTCTGTCCTTCTGGCCCACTTTTTAATTACAGCTTAGAGGAAAAAAAAATACATTAAGGGGTAAGAAAGAAAATACAGTTTGCAGCCAAGATCTGCATTGTTTAGATAAGCTGCACTCTGATTTGTTGCAGGCTTTAAACTACAGAGGGACTTGCAGGGAAAATAATACCAGGGGACAGGGTAGATACTCCCTCACTCGAATTATTTAGCTGGACTTGAAAAAGAATTTTAAAGTTGCAAGCCCAGGTATAAGTTACAGGACAAATTAAGGAATTAGACACTAATATTTTATTATTAGCATTGTTAGAAAGAGGAGTCTTTTCCTGACTACGAAAGTCTTGAAACTCTGGTCGGGATATGTGTATGTGTTTCACAACTAACACAGATGACTTACAGGGATGATACTTATTTTGAAGGAAAAAAAAAAAAAAATCATTCACATTTGGATATCGACTGCTGCTGAAAAGCTTTCAGATATCAATCTTGTTTTTCTCTTTTTTGCAGAAAATAATATATTGACTGGATTGTACCAGACAAAATTTTTTTTTCCTTTTTTCTCACCAATATCATTCTCAGATATCTCCTGCTGTTTTCCAAATGAGATACCTATTTAAATCTCTATATATTATTGGAGTAAAACTTTGAAGTCCTAAATATCTGCAAGTCTTAACATCTGCTGTTTACTTGCATAGATCTTACATTAAGGACATGCACACACAGCTTCATTGCAGAAACCAGTCTGGCTTTTGCAATTTCACAGTCTTTTCAGCATACAAAAATTGAAAAGTTTTGAAGCAAAGATGATTTTGTTTTAAAGAAATACTGACAGAAAAGATAACATGCTGCTGCATCTCTACTGAGTTTTAGAGAAAGAACATGGCATATAGAGAAGGTCACTTGCTGCTGCTATTCTGCAATTAGAAAGCTTTTGCAAAGCAAACTGAAGTTTGCTTGTCAGGCTACAAGAAGGTGATTGTCTCAACTTTGTGATAGCAGATAAATATTTTCCATTATTATGCAAGCTATACAGCTTAAATCAAGGAACGAGCCATGCAAGTCTTTCAAGACCGACTGCAGGACATACGACCGACCAGATGGTGCACTCCCTACTTATATGTGTCTGCTACGGGAGATTTCTTTCAAACACTGCCCAGTATTAAATGTGCCTTGTACGTGTATCACAAAAGTAGAAAGGAGAGAAGATCTTCATGAAGTGTTGCTTGCTCTGCAACGAAGTCGGGACGGCCCAGGATGCATGCTATATGTAAGCTTTTATTGATCAAGTAGGCACAGCACTTCAGACCCCACGCTTGCGCATGCACATACGTGTGCAATCCCTCCCCCCTGAGTCTGTCTTATATACTCTTCATCCTCATCATGGCTGGACTGTGATTCCTGATTCGCTGTTCCACTCAGTTCTTCTTCATTAACGACTTCCACATCTTCACGTCCTTTAAGTTGTTTATTTGCTGCAGTCCATATCTTTCCAGGTGGTTTCAAGGGCATGGTAGCCTGAGAAAGTTTCGGCTCTCAGACCAGCTGAAGGCTGTCTGACCAATTCTCAGTCCCCACAGTGAAGCTCTTAAGTTTGCAATGGCTTAATGAAAAACTGAAGCTGAATTTCTAACTACACTTTCTGCTCTCAGAAAAGTAGGCTGCTTGCTTTGTGATTAATAAAGTTACCCTCCTTGCAAAGCTGGTGAGACTTGTATGAGGAAGTGCACGGAAAACTAATTTCTTGTTTATAATTACACCTCAGCTACCAATTAAGCAAAGATGAAAAATTTTGACTCTTTTCTTCTCTGATTGTTTCCAGTCCTGTGTATTATAAACTATCCTAATATATTATTGTTTCCAGTCCCATTTCCAGTCCCATGTATTATAAACTAACATAATGTTAAAAAAGCATTATTACAGTATGCCATGAAAAGCCAATACAAAAAAAACCCAAAGTATTTACTACCTAAGAAAAAAGCAGTAATATTTGGCCTAAGGTCTGCCTTTCACCACTAGCAGGAACATTTCTAATTTTCTTTTCTTACGATTCACACACTTTTGAAACTAAACAAAGGTATATAAAGGACTGAAAGCTCCCTGGTGTAAATCATCTTCAGACACAAATTTGTGAGGAGGAACAAACAACTTCAATGACCCTGAATGAGAAGAACAAGCTCCTATCCTAACTTATCCTAACAAACAATCAAGTCCCAAAGCCTCAAGCTTTTGCACTGCTCCTTTCCTCGTTACCCCTTTTTATTATTCCTTTTTGTTCTTCCAGTTCACAACACATTATAATAGCTGAAATAAATAACAGGTTTGTCTTTTCCCTCCCCTCTATGCAAGAACTTTTCTGGCAAGAGTTTGATCCCAGAGCTGCTCGGTACTTATCTTTTCAACACAGAAACATGTTGAAACATAGCTTCAACATGTTCAGCAGCCAAGACCAACCTCAAAGTATAGCTGGGACATTTTCTTCAATGGGTAGAGTCATGTCTCCGTGTTGGAAACAGAGCTTTCTTCCTACATAGTCTTTATCCTGTATTGCCCAACAGGAAGCTTGGTCTGGATTGCAAACAACATCAGAGGATACTTCTTATGAGGAAAAAAAAGAGCTCTCACCAAGAGAGCGTATCATCACTGGTTCAGCTAAAATCTTAAAGACACATATATCAAGAAGCTGTCACTTCTTCTAAAAACATTCGCATACAGCACCAATACAATTTTCATGCCTGACAACATAATGAAACACTTCTGCACGGAAGCTGCTAGAAGTGGCGTTGCTTTGACGCTGTGACCAGCAGCAGAAGTTCAAGCTCTACAGAGCTTGTCGTGGTTCTCCAGTAACTTCCCAGGCTACCTTTGGGCTGGAAAAGCAATACACAGTATTTCTTCTATAAGCAATGACTGCCCTAGCATCATTTAGCAGAGACTTTATATAACTTTATTAGCATTTTTACCAACATAGTCTCTCTCAAAAATAAATCGTGTTAAAGTGTGGCCGCTGCTGTGGAAATATTTCAAGAGAGGCAGTTCCTGCTGCGGACACCTCGTTGTGCACATGAAGGGGAAGGCCAGACCCAAAGGCAGTCCGGGGGCTCCTGGCCACATGCAGTAGCATCCATCTGGCTTGCGGAGCTGTCCCAGAGCCTCTCCGAGCAGGCTGCAGGGGTGCACGGTGGGCAGCGGTGCAGGCAGGGCAGGCACCCGGGAGCAGGGCTCTGGCACCTGCAAAGAGCCTCCCCAGAGGCTGACAGGGCCTCACGCTGCATCTCCCAACACATTCGGACTGGGAAAGAACCAGCCTCAATTCAGGTTAGCCACATCCCGCCTATCCTGGGGAATCCCAAACCACAGCTTCCTCATCCAGTTTCACTGCATGAGCAAAACAGCAGCAGGTCCATGCAGCCTTTCCCTCAAGAGCTAGCAGGCCCATCACCAAGAGAGCGCTCCCAAATGCGAGACATTGGAGCACACAGAGACAAAACCCTCCATTCGGAGGATTTAAAACTAATAAAAAAAAGCAAGAAGCAAACCAATCTTAAAAAGGGCCTTACATATATTTTTAGGCTGTTATTGAGATATATATCTCAATTGATAGTCAATAAACAACAAATAGCTGTTTCAAATCAAATTGAAATATACAAAAATAAATGCAAGGAAGTTTGTCAAATCTTTATCGGATGAGAACAAAAAAGGACAGAAAACGCATGCCTACTTTATAAAGAATGCAATAGAGATCTGAAAGATAAAAAGAAAAGAGAGTGATTTATTACCTAGTCAACTAAATTTAAACTTACATTAAAGTTAAATGCTTTTATGACTGTTCATGGGCAGTGAAAGTTGTAATGAATGTCCCTAGACACAAAGAGCTAGAGTTAATTCATATATAAACTATTCAGATATACTTACTGGAACTGACAAAAAATTGGTGAGCTAAAGAAAAAGCACTTTGTGAGGTCAGTCAGAAATAACACAGATGAATCAGCAGCATGAGAGGTGTCTCAAGCAAGAAAGCACTGAAAGAAAAGAAAAAAAGTCTAAAGGACAAGAATGAAATAACTGACCTGACAAGAAGGATCATACTTAAAAGAAATTCAGGAGCGACCGTAACTGAAATCCTTTTTCTGGATTTTAGAGACAAGAGGGGAATACATGACATGAAATAACAAGCTTCCTAAATATCAGACTACATTAAGACAACTGGTACCATTATTTCTTTATATTATGGTTAGTGCATATCCATCTTACCCCAGACTGATACCTTCCAGACCCACCAAAGGAAAAATACAGGTTGTGCTGTCAGTTCAAATAAGAATCTGCAATTTTATTCCTGCTCACCCACTGCAGTAGTCGGCTCACCTCCAGGGGCAAGCAGCTACCTGGTGACCCAACATTTTACCCCTCAAAGTTCTAGTGAGGCACCTTTTGTGGGGTTAAGTTCCTTACTTTTCTCACTGCACAGTCATGCAAGAAGTTGGTAACAGCTTTTAAGGCATGACAGTTTAAACAGAATTATAATACAGTATTCACAAACTCCTATTCCATTTTGGTAATCTCAGACACTAGAGCTTGGTCTCTACAAATGAGAGCAATTAAATAAAGAGGCTTACCCAAATAAGAAAACTGACTACTATTAAAGTAATAAAGAAAGAAAATCTCTTTGTCCACATGCACATCCACAACTTTAGGCTACATAACCAATTCGAAGATCAGATTCCCTTATAAATTGTTCCAACTCCCAACATTATTATTAATAATTGCTTTGTAAAGACCTTGGTAATTAGCTAGGCTTACGCGTAATACAAAGTCTTCATGAATATTTTGTTATGTACCTAATTTCAATAAAGTTGTCACAAAGGAGAAAACTTACCACTTCTATGGGCATACTGCAAGCTTTACACCCATAACTAAACCGCTGAAAAACATGTCCCCAAAAGCAGCTTGTTGAGGCTGGCACTGGCTGAGACGGATGATGCAAATAGGAATACACACACATAGCAGAGATGTATCACACATTTAGATGACTATTAGCATCCTTTTCCAAACAATTTTCATACAAAAATATAAGCTCTACTAATTAAGGGGCAAGACAAAGATATTGCTGTATCTTTTTAAGTACCATGAAAGACTTCGTATATTACAGGTATTGTTAACATTTCCAATAGATTCAGCTAGAATATAATTATTTCCATCCTATTTTTTTGTTGTTCAAAATTGTATTTAAACTTGAGAGCTTGTTTTGCTAGTTACCAAACAGAGTCTGTTCTAATAAAATGCTCCTCCAGAAACAAAAACTTATGTTCCGAGTGCGAGAACAACATTCCAGGGGCAAAAGCATTCACTGCACAGCATGTGCTTCCTCCTCTTTCAAAATGGCAGCCAGAACCATGGAATTGCATAGCTTGGATTTTACCAAAGACAACTTCATCTCAATTCTAAGACCACATTTCCCAAATAAAATGTCTAATTGGTGCAGCTTTGCTAAGGCTTGTTTTCTTATATTGATGAAAGGTCACATTCCAGCCATGTGCGAAGCGTGCAGTGCTGCCACTCCCATTGGCTTTAGCATAGGAGTAGTCATGCAGCATGTGGAGCTGCAGCCATCCTGGCCAGTGCTCTCATGCTGGCAGTGACTTTTAATGAGCTCACTATTAATTCCAAAGTAACTGATAATTACTTCAAGGCCTATTGCAAGCATGTCGCAAGCATTTAGTAAGCAGCAACAAATTACCGAGGTGTTTTTATTAAGGCTGTAAGTGGTGATATTTACAAGAAGTGCTAGCAGATTAACAGGATATCTTTAGTTGCATTTGCAATAGTGAATACGCTTTGCCTTAGAGCTGCCAAAATTAAATCAGAAATCAGAAGACATAGCTGAAAATGAACATTTAGTTTCCCCCTCCTCCTTCCACTTAAAGGGAAATATCTGTTAAATAACTGGAATAAATGTAATAATAGAGAGAATAAGGAGAAAAAGGTATTGCACTTGAATCAACCAACAGTATTTCACGTACACAAAAAAATGTAAATGGCAGTGAGTATCGGTATCTAAAGCAGCCAACAGAACAAATACGAAGCCGATTGGTATCGATATTCACTGCATGGGCACCGTGAGTTTTGCAGACACACCTAGCAGGTGTGCGGCTGCTCCTCACTTGAGGCAGCCCGAGCTGGTGAGCCCGAGGGGCCACACGGGCATCGTGGGCACCCTCCTGCGGGTCTGCAGACAGCCAAGCACGAGCAAGTTGCAGAGGTACTGAAGGAGCTATGCAAGAATCCCGCTTACGTAAGGATCTCCAGGGACCTCAAGTCATTCCCTTGAACAGAGGAACATTATGTTCCTTGAACATCAGCTGTTGCGGGGCTTTGCAGTTTTGCAGAAACACTTATCTCGCTCCGCTCAGTGTTCAACATCTAATTTATACTAGTGACTGATTTATCATAAATGAAGAAGCCACCCTGTATATACAAAAGGTGCTTACAGATGAGTAGAATACAACCACAAGGGCTTTACTGTTGAAAACCAAGAAGATATCATGCATCTCTGCATTAATAATGCTCTTGTAAACCTGAGAACTCTGTTTCTTACACAGAAAAATAAAGAAAAGCTTTCTGCATTTGTGGTTAAAATCTTCCGAGTCAAAACCAAGCAACTGTTTCAAAAGTCTTTGTTCCAATCTAGAGCATTCACCCCCAATAGCCCTCTATTGCTATATATAAAGTTTGCCATTTCCTGTAGGGATGTGTAAATGGATCTCGAAATTTTGGTTCCAGAAAGGTGCTCTTGAACCAAAGAGGGAGCTGGCCTGAGGAGAGGCACAGAACTGGCCAAAAGCCTGCGACGGGCACAAGGTGAGGCCACCAATCCAGTCAGCTTCATGTACTCAATATATAGCTTAATAACAGCTTGGCATGGGGGAAAGGTAATCTCTATAAGGTTAACAGTTTTATAAATATTGATCACAACACAAGTGAAATAGCATCTACTCAAGACATCTCATAATTGGAAAACTAAATCTTCTAAAGATGCTTAATTTTGTTGTCTGGCATGCTCATAAACTACCAATCCTATAAATTGCAGCAGATACAAGTAACTCTAGAGATCTAGAAATCCAGTAACAGTTATTTGGAAAGGCATGAAATAGCACAGAGTTAGGGATAATTACCATCAGGAGGCTTTTGCCATTGAATCTACTCAAGTAACAAATCTATTGTGGTTTCAGACTGCTTTCCTCAACATCAAAATGTATAAGCCAATTTCAACAAAAATGGGCTAGAGGAAACAATAAATGTTTTGCTATCTGTCTTCTTAATGGCAAAATGTATAGCGCTACTAAGAACTATAAAAACAAAAGGTAAAAGTTTAGTTGTTCCAGGAAATGGGTTGTATTTTGGGTATACCCTATGCATTTTTCAAACTGAAAAACAAAGTGCCTCTCTCCTGCATAAACCTGCATAAGTTACTTGTAAAAATTCTGGAGAGCAAACCGTAAATGCATAGGCAACTTTCAAAGCTGTATCTCTATGTGTCCATATTACGTGGATGCTTGTCCTCCATGAATCTCCAATAACCCAACCACATTTGGCAACTTCATTAGCAAGCTCCCCAAATACAACAGAGATCCAAGGAACACAGCAAAACAAGTTGCCCACTTGGACTTATTTCAAAATTACCCTCATGCCAGACAAGCAGTCTGAAAATTTTGATTGAGCACTTATCTCAAACAATAACAAAACCATATTATCAGAAACCAATTCCTCCTTTCCTCTAGCTCCTTGTCTTTCCATCTTTAACCGGTTCTACTGAGGCTCAAGAGACACATACTAAACTACTATTGCTATTTTCCTTCTTCCCTGAGGATAAAAAACAACAACAAAAAAAATCTTTAAATTTCCAAGTGTCTTTTTTTTACCACCAATAATAATAAAAACCTTTTTGTAGAGAAGAAAACAAAAATATTCTCCCTCTATTGCTTTCTATTTCTCTGTTATAGCTTGTTTTGTGAAATGTTGCATTTTCCAGCACTCCACTGAGAAAATTAACTTATCACAGGGAAAACAAGGACATAAGGAACTTAGTGAAGTGTGATAAACCAGTTTTTCAGTATCTGTGAAATTCAAGGACATACTTTGATATGAGAGGAACAGGAAAGCTTTCTATCCACAAATATTTCTGAATCCAGCTAATAAAATGAAAACAGCAATTTCTGTATTAACCTCCATATTGCTATTAATTCTATTTCTGTAACACTAGATTTATTCTCTGCTATAGAAATCTATTTTGTTAATTGCACTACAGCATGATTCAGTTGAAGGGGGGAGGAAAAAAAAAAAGTTGCATCTTCTCGTTTTCCCTACTACACATGCACATCAAAGCAAAGCAAAAAAAAAAAAAAANNNNAAAAAAGAAAAAAAAAGAGAGAAGTAAGTCTAAACAAAGCTTCACAAGTTAGAGAGTCAGCAGAGTCAGGTATCTTCCATGAACAGAAATCCCAGTATGCCCATGACAAAGCAAAACAAACAGGATGACAATTCATGTTTTTCTTTAAAAAGAGAAAAATCAAGAAAGAAAGAAAAGAAGAAGGTCTAAAATAATACGTAGACATTCTTTTCTATCAGGGCAATGAGTACAAAGGCACTGCACAGAAATTCAGGCCTTTTAGGAGAGTTCCTGTTCTGGGGAACTGTATAAAGCAGTATTGAGAAAAATCAGTGAATACCTCCTAGACTCATTATTTTTTGAACTGAATGCTAGTAGGAAGTAAACATCTATTCTTGCCTCTTTCATGAGCTTCTGATGATAATGGAACAAGCTAATAAAATAGAAGAATATCCATAGGACCAGATTAACTTCACATGGAAGCTTCTTTTTTTTTTTTTTATGTAATGCCATTCTTCACAATTTGTTCTACTAATTACAGCTTATTGAGTACAGTAGTTGCAATATAAAAATGATAATTTGATAACCTCGTTGCAGTCCGAAAGGCCCACTTGACCTGACATAAAGAGAACCTGAACATGTCAAAGCTTTGATAAATAATGGCATACAATTATCCTGGCTGTTGTTTAAAGCGCTGCTCTTTAGAATTACTTTGTTATTTCTTTCTGGGAAATATTTTCAGGAGAGACTTGCAGGAACAAAAACACATCAGGCTTAGTGATCAATGTATTTTTATAGTATTGGATTCCAACTTTCCAATTTGCATATGTGTCCATAAAAGTGAAAGACGCACTGTAATTCCCTTCCTCTCTAAGTAGGGCTATAAGAACATGCAGTCTCTTTCTAATGGAAATAAGAACTACAATCGGATATGATTAAAAAAAATACACTATATTTTTTTTTTCCTGAAAATGATGCTGACATGGTCAAAACAAAGCAGTTCACAAAGATACATCAATTCTGTCCACATTTTTAATGCAAAATTGCAAGAGAGATAAGGGTAGTCAGCCAGGCTGCCCAAGGTCCCACTGCCGCTTTTTTGCATGGAAACAAACTTGTCAGAAAGCAGTTTTATCTCTTTGCCCATCGCCCCAAGTCTGAAATGGAAATTGGTAGGCCCTTACATCCAGTCAATCAGAAACATTGAAAAAAATATACATACTTTTCTCTACTCTTTCAAAAGAAAGCCTCAAATGAAAGGTTAAAACAAACAAACAAAATTCCCTCAACACATTCGGAGATGATTTATTTCAAAGGCAAATAAATGAAACAGCTTTGTAACAGAACTGCTGATCTATTGTATTTTGCAGTACAAACATGAAACAAGGGTCTCCATTCCAGTTCAAAGTTTGCCTACCTTACCTGGAGCAATTATCACACTTTCTGTCCCAGGAGAACACACTAAGCTCTGAACTGTTGTTAAAATTGAAATACTAAGGAATACATTGACACTTTATATTTTTTAGGCCTAGATTTGGCACAATTAAAACACATCTATCAGATTAAGTACAAAAGGCAACACAGGCAATAAAATCCAAAACAGTGCAAGCAGACAACTGAAAAATAAAGCAGACACCTACCTGGTTAGCCCACCACGCTTCCAGCAACCTTGCTGGCCCAAAGGAAAATAACCTCAGCCAGACAGGGCCTATAAACAGCCTTCCCCCTAAGTGGTGGTCTGATGAGTCATGGTTCATTAAGGGTAAATGTTTATTGCAGACACCTGTGGTGGTCCATGTGACTGAAGCACCTTGCAAGAAGAGTGAGCTCTTTAAGGCAACAGGTTTCCAGATTCTTCTCCCAATATTCGAAGTGATTAACTATCAAGATTCCACACACAGCTTACAATGCAGCTAGGTACATACAGTTTTCTGTACAGCTAGTTTTATTTATATAAATATACACACCCACATATTATTTGTGAGGTCACTGTTTAATATATGACAACTACTAGGGGAAATATGTCAAACAGTCACCAAAGGGCATGAATTTACCTCTTTCAGCTATAAGGAGATGTTTTCTTCCCAGGTAACTGCAAGATATGGCTCCTAACCAAGAAATATTTTCATAGCACTAATTAGGGTAATGGCCAGACTGTCTCATGAAAACAAAAAGAAAGAGGTTTGAGAATGTAAGAATTTTCCAAGCCCGACGGCACACAGAAAGGTTGATGTTAAACTAGCATATCCCACTGTAAAGGCAGAAGTAAGGATGTAAGAAACTCTACTGCTCTAAATCAACCTGAGAGCTCACTTTTGACAGCACCTTTGAAGGTTATCATGCACATAAGCTCTTGAAGAAGATTTCTCTAATGAGTGTGCCTGAAAAAATCCCCCAAACAGGATTCAAAACAGGCAGTGCTGCCTGTGATGGCAATGCTAATGATAACCAAAACGTTTCCAGGACAACTGCCTAGCTCAGTTTTGTCATCGCTTGGGGGAAATAATACTGAAGTTAAACCAGTATGAACTCCCAGAGCAATAGCAATATGATCCTCCCTACAAGTAACCACAGATGTTCTTTACCTAACCAATTTTTGTTTGTTCAAAAAGTTTATTTATTTTTTTTAAAGAGAGAAATATAATCAAATGTAACTGCTGCTTTCCTTCCTCAAAATGTCCTACCAACATGGCACAAAATCTTCTGCTGTAAAGCTCCTGGTTCCCCCTTGCCAGCTAAAGGTAATTAGCCTTTAATCATCACCAGTTATATTTTCACCTGCAAATCACTGGGACTTCAAATTTTCCCAATTAGCATATTCATCTCCCACCTGCAGGCAGCACAGAACCACTTTTGCACTCAACGGAGGGATTAACCTGCTATTTACCAATGGCTTAGGCTGGCTCTCGGCAGAGCCCACTAAATGAAATTCTTACACGTATGCGCAGATTCAGAGGTCAAATGATCAGTTTTACCAGAAACTGATGCTAAGAGTTTCTTAACGCCCTCCTACAAGGTTAACCATGGGGAAAACGTTAAAATGTTTTCACAGTAATACAGACTGAAGTGAAAAAAAAAAAAAAATCAATGCACAGACAAACTGTCCAATCCTTTCAATTTTCTCTCACTAGTTTAACATCGCTAAGTCAGCTGGAAGAGATTTCTAGGCATTGTTGACATATCAATGAAAATACGGAGCATGAAGCCCTTGCCTCTTGAATCGTCCTAAGTGTTCTTGCAGTACAGGTAGTGCTCTCAAAGGCAGGTGGTCTGATTCTCACTAAAAGAAGAGTATATATGCTTCAGCTGATATTCAAGAAACCAATTTTCAGCTTTTACTCAGCTTATTATAGAATTTATTCTCCAGCTTAATTTCTACATGCACTGCAATTTTCCAGATAAACTAGATTTTGCTTTTAAATCAGCTAGTCTACTGACATAGAGTTATTTTTTGCATATATACAGATTTGAAGATGTAAATGTTTGCAGACTCGGACTTCAGTTTTACAAACACCCACATCCTTCTGCACCTGGCAAGTGCCAGTGCTTTCAAAAGGACTAATGATGTGTGCAAATAAGTCACTGAGGTGCATGTTTTCAGGAAGAGGGCACAGAATGGCGAATTATTACAGACCAGGATGGCCAGTAACTACGGTAATATATGTACAGTTATAATATAAATAACATATACTGAATTCATCTTCAGTATGGAACGTCCTAGGTTATGAATATTTTCATTCTATTTTAATAAACAAATTGGATACTGTCTGCGTAAAGGCAAAAATATAACATAATAAAATAATCTATTCCTTAAATTAAGAAAAATAAAGTCATTCATCTGTAGATCCAAGAACCTTTCTTGTTCTGCAGAGACAATATTGTGCAAAATAAAAATCCTCCCCACAAATACACCTGTTAAACTGAGTTGCTACACTCACCCACTTGCAGCAATAGCACTCTGCTAGAGTAACAATTTCATTTTTGAGCATTTTTATTTCTCATATTTTGCAATATATCTTCATGTGACAGCTTCAATTCTTTTAAGACGCTGTTGACAAAATATGCAAAAAGAATGCATAAAATTGTTTATACAATATGTTTATAAAATTGACTGGAGTGGGTTCATAACTAGTTCGGTCTACCACGCTAATCCTCTACTTTGATGAAGCATTTTTTCTGCTTTTGAAAAAAATACAGCTATTAAGAAAATATGGAAACAAAATAATATAAAGTGCAGGTTTTAAATAATAACATCAACCAGCCAAAAAGCAGTTATACTGTATTCTCTTTCATATGCAAATAGATTTGTTTTGCTAATATATGTGAAATATAACTTACCAGTCCCAAACACATGCTTTGGTGGTGAGCAGGTGCTCATGGTAAATACTACAATTAATCATGGCTAGAACATTTTAAACATTTTCTAGGAGATGTGGCTACTTAAATATATTCTTTATTTTTAATCTGCAAACAATATTATGTTCTGTATTTTGCCTCTTTATAGATGCAAAGAGGTTGTCTACATTGTTCTTTTTGCCAAAGCATTGGGACACCAGAATAAAACAATAATTCACATACTAAAGCACCTCTTCGGGCTGTTAGAGTTTTCTTTTTTGCCTGTTTACTCCAGATACATGAAACTGGATTTCTGGAGGCTTAGAGGGGTACTTTACCCAGAAAGCTTTGGTCTTTTCTGAGTTAAATTTCTTTAGTGGTTTCAACTACCTATTCTATTCTTAACTTGATAAATCTTTTTCATGGGGCTTAATCAAAACTAATTAAAATAAGTTTTCCTGTGAGAATGTAACAAGTCAGTATTTTCTATTGAAGATAATTTAATCAAACACTTCTGAGCTATATTCCTCATCCTTTCCTGTCTTGCTGCACAATGATAGGCATGAGCAGGCTGTCAAGAAGCAGTGATTTTGCAAGTAGGCCAGAAATATGGCATATACGTACAATTTATATGGCTACTTACACTGGGATGACACGTCCATTTTTACATGGCTAATAAGCTTAAACTTTCTGAGACTTTCTGAGAAGACCAAACTTCAAACCAGAAACACATTTCTGAGCTGAAATTATTTAGACTGATGACCTTGTATTTCCCAAATGTTGGCTTTTGGAGTCTTTCCTAAAAGCAAGTCTACCCATAAAACTATAAAACTATCCATAAAAATATCCTATCTCCTGATTGCAACCAACCTTAACTTAATGTCAATCAATTCACAACAGATGTGACTATTTTATTGTGATCCTGGTAGCAATACATTTTTAGTGTAACAGCTTGAATTCTCTTAAGATTATCTACATGATATGTAACGGGAGTCCAGAAAGAAGCCGTAAGCTTTCCAGATTTTATGGTTTTTTTGTTTGTTTGTTTGTTTTTGGATAATACGGGGTTAGTGGTACACTTCAATCAATTTGTCATAGAAGAGTCTAGACTTGCAGATGATTCAAGTAGCTCAAGGAAGACTAAAAAGACTAAAGCAAATATTGACGGTACTGATGTAGCTGTACAGATGATTTAAGGGTTATAACAGTAGAGCAAAGCACTTGACGTAAATGGTAAGGTGACACTTCATCATACTGCCAGATGAAGCGAGTTCCGCTAGAGGAATTACCTGTATATTTCGTAGACATCAAAAATATACTCAGAACACCTCCAATTTATAATGGGTTATTTCAGTGATGATGCCTGTGGAAAAGGCATGACAGCTGTCATTATACACACATCCCTGACCTGCCATCATGAAAGCTGTCATTAAATAATCTTATTCAATATCTGAGAACAATATATTTTCAAGGTATACAATGCTAAGAGACATCCAGTTTATTTTGCTCACAGTCACTACTCAAAAAAGAAAGAAAGAAAGAAAGAAAGAAAGAAAGAAAGAAAGAAAGAAAGAAAGAAAGAAAGAAAGAAAGAAAGAAAGAAAGAAAGAAAGAAAGAAAGAAAGAAAGAAAGAAAGAAAGAAAGAAAGAAAGAAAGAAAGAAAGAAAAGCTAACATATAGCACGAAAGTGAATGAAGATCCAAGGGAGGCAGTTTCTCCAATGGGTAAACACAATGTACATGTAAAGGAAAACTGTGTGAATCAGCTTTTTAGCAGGCCGAGAATTTAATTTTAAATTAGCAAGTCATTTTTCCAAAGGCAATGGACCATATGTTAATAATGTGTTAGCAGTGGTCTTGGAAATGTTAATGAAACATCAATATGGATGATATCAAGGCTATATCAAGCCCTCTGAAAGATATTAAGATCTGTATCTCAAGACTGATGATAGGTTTAAATGGAATACAACTATAATCCAAAACCAAATTATTAAATTTCCAGAGCAAAAATTACATACAGTCAGAAATCCCTGATGATCTGCCATCAGAAAATAAATAGTTAAGTAATCCAGCCAGTTCTTCACTTTAATATAATACTGACTCACTCATTATTGCCCTTCATTTACATTATCCACTCAGAGCTTTAATGTTGCTCTTTAGCATTTGCAGAAATACACGCAGTTGATCCTGCTGCCATCCAGGAAATAGCAACAGTTCTATATATTTTAAGTCACATTACCTTGACATAGCAAAGGGGATTATACCTGGAAATATAAATTTTCAATATATATAATTCATCATTACATAAATCTACCATAGATGCTTATAGCTAGCAGACTCTCTGTTCTTTTTTTTTTCTATTTTGTTTGTAGAGGAACCCTCACATTTGCCATAAAGAGAAATATGACACAGTCCCTTCTCCTTACATGAATGTCACAATAAATACATAATATTCAAAGCACGTTTTTTATATCAAGACAGAGCACAATCCTAATTCAATACATTTGGCTGAAAATCAAAACCGCTCCCCCCCACCAAAGGCATCAAAAGCATTGCTTTGACTTAAGTGATTCCAAAATTTCAGCTCATCAGACAATGCATCCATTTCCTGACACTTCCTTCAAATTGTCTATTAACATGCAAATCCACAGAAGGTAATTTATCTTTTTCCTTCCCTAACAAGAACTCTTAACTTTATTATTACTATAGTTTCATTAAAGCTTTCTGCATTAAATGCAATCGTTGCTCCTTGGAAAAGAAGCCACAACTTTATTAATGCAACTTTAATTGTAGATGTGCAGGATACAGCTAAGAGATGGGAAATTCACTCTTTCACATGTACTTTAATTTGCCTGATTTCATTTAAAATATATAAACTTAATTTAATGCTTTATTTATATTTATTTTAGGTATGTATTTAACATCCAAACTTCAAGGATGTTGACAATTTTTGCACCTGAATATCAACAATCAAAATGCAGTAATTCTTAGCTTTCCCAAGCCACCAGTAAGTCTCCAAATACACAATCTATTAATGTTATCAAACCTTGAAAATATTAGCAGTTGCATTTTCTAACTTTACAATTCAGTAAACAGTATCATTTGTCATTTGTGTAATTATTTTTTTTTTTCTTCCAGAAAAGAAATTGGAAAACAGACCCTCAAACAATAAGTATAAGGCTTCATTATCATAGTATGCAGCATTAAGGGAATGTTTCTGACCTATTTACCTATGGCACAGAAATGTAGATTCCCACTCACAGTACAGTCACTATTTTTTCCTATTTAGGTCATCTGAGGTCTATCAACACTCAGCAAAACCCCATGTTGACAGGGTCATTTTCCAGCAAAGCCAGATTTGGTTAATTATTTCAAAGCTGCCCCTTTAGAATTGCGCACAGCCATCCTGACTTCTGCCTATAGCTTCAACTCCTAAATACACAAAGATGAAACTTGTTTTCATGTTATGCACTTCTGTGAATCAGTGAAAATATTATTTATGTAGGATATAAAGAATAAATGATACTCTGTTCTACTGAATGCGGTATGCAAAAGATCATATTGTCACACCTGAAATGAAAATCAGTCAGATGTGCCTATTAATGTAATATTCAGACAGCGCTTTCAGTTTGTGGAGGAAATGTGCTGCTGCGCTCCGTGCTGCTACGTCCAAACACCAGGTTTGTGCGGTACATGAAGCAGTCTCCAGCAGACGATGGCGCCTAAATGGTGCTGTCCAATATTTTATTATGGCATCGCTTAGAAGTTGCAGCAAGAAAACGGGTTTCATTCTGAGCTAAGGCTGCACCAAGACATGTAACTGCCTTCTGAACTCAGTTGAATTCTCAGCTGAACTCTGCCCAGCTGCAATTAAACAAAGCTTCTAGTTGCTAATATCAAGAATTTTGTTCTGTTAGTTTTTTTATTATTATTGGTGGTGGTTCCTTTTCTGGATATGGTATAAGCTATCCTAGCATAGGATAGTACTAGCATAGAATAGGATCATTAATTGCCTAGTCTGAAATCTTGTAAATCAGGTTGCCTGTGTAGAGAATGAAGTAACTCGTATTTTACTAAAACTTCTCTTCCAAAACGACACACACCTCTGCATTTACAATTTTAAGTGAAGTAATTTTTCCCTTGGCGTCTTGATGACTCTTTCAAAAGCGTCAAACTTTCAAACTCTGAAACTGTCAAAAAAAATGGCTATTTAGTTTTCCATCTGAGTGTGTATAGGAGCCCTTAGGTGATCAAACCAAATTATTCCACATAAACCCCAAACTCCTCTTCACATTAGTAGGTCGCTTTCCTTCTGTTTCTCAGAAATGACAGACTGCCAATGTCCTCACTCTCTCCGCTATTCAGTTAACATCTCAGCATCTTCCAGATGCTGATTACCAAATTAAAGAGCTCCTTAGGACCTTTTAGCACCTCTATCTTTCTAATAATATATTTATACATTGTAATCTAGTCACCTCTCCGTTTCTTTCAAATAAGTATGCCATTAGTTTGTTGGCTTTTCAGAGACTGGACCTTTTCATTTCTTTCCTCCTCCCCCGTACTGAGTTTGCCACATTTGTTCCAATACAGCCTAACAGCAAACACTGCAATAATCTAGTGAAAGGTAATTTTTTTTTTTTATTTTTCTTAATGTTGCTATTAAATAAGCAGAACTCAGAAAGGGGAAAGAAAGCAGAAAAGCTAACAGTTCATAACATATATAATAATTTTGCCCTACATTGTGTGATACTTTGTTAACTAAAAACCTAGAGGATTTACTTGGACCTTTGGATCTATGCAAAGTAAATAAAAGGGTATAGATCATTCTTTTGTTTTTATATTAGCAACCACTCTGAATATATGTATACTGCAGCACAACAGTATTTTTAGTGGCGACTGAATGAGGTATACCCTTAAACTGTTTTCTGTAATAAAAAAGAAACAAGTTATTATATAAAAATATATTTTTAATTATAAAGGTAATCAGAGTTATGATTTGCTAGCTTGCATTAAAAAGATTCTCTCTGCCAAGGAATTTATCTTGAATATATACATATTTGTTTTCCAAATAGGTAGAATAAAACAGAAATCATTAGGGCATCAGTAAATGTTAAAAATGACTGCAGCCTGTGTGCCATGTTTACACAAAGCTACTGATTTAACTATGTAGGATTGAATAGTGAATAAAAATAGATGGTATGGAAGTGAAGTACTTCTGCAGAGAACAAAGAGAGATAAAAAATGCATAAGAATAAAGCTTGTGAAGAGTAAAAGCATGCCAAACATAGCAGTTTCTTTATAGTTTTTGGACATATTCCCTTAAGTGAATCTTTAAAAAGCCATCCCAACTTTTGTTGCTCCATTGAAAATAACAGAAAAGGAAGGACAAAACTGAAATAGTTCATGATTCCTTGAAGTGTGGCGCACTCTCACTGTCTGTCCTGTGTCATTAGGGCATTATATTTATATACTTCTGTTAAGAAGTTTCTCTGTGTTCCCGTCCTTGATGCTAGTTATTTAGAAGTCAACAGATCACTAAACTCTACAGCAGATTTTAATGAAGGCGGCAGAAACTGAAGAGATGTACACATATGCCACCACCACAGGTCCTGATTATAACTATTGCGTCAAAATCATGCCTAAAGTTGCACCTAAACCAAGATTAAGTTAAAAAGAATTTCACTGTGGGAAAAAAGCAATATTAATGTAAAATACAGGATTGAATAACATCATAGCAAAATTTATTTTCTTAAATACTAGATATATGCAAAACAGTACCAGTTTTGTATACGAGAAAGTCATGTATCTTATTGTAAGATAAGTGTAAGATAAGAGATCTATTATAGGAAACTTTCTACAGTTATATTAATCATAAGTTACATATGCTACAAGAGAAGTTGTCAGTATCATCTAAATATGAGAATGCAATTATTATTAATAAATTAAAATTAAGCAATTTAAAAAAGGATTTAAAAAAAAAAAAAAGATTTTTGAGGTGTAATCCTCCCACCACCAGAGGAGTAAGCAGGAAACAAGAATGAGTGTGAATATATGAGAGGCCTCTAATGAGGGAGACTTATGTCTCTAAGAAATCATACCTAAACTGAGAAGTTAAGAACAGGCACAAACTTATGATCCCATCCATACAAATCCTATTCAGACTATATGAACATTAATTTCCATCTGCATTAACAGCTTAGTCTTTTATCCCAGCTGTGTTCTTCAGATCATCTTACCTGAACCAAAGTGCAAGCAACACCTGAGCACATTCTTGCATTGGGACGCATGGGCAAGAGAGGAACCTGGAGCTCAGAGCAGACTCTGACCTTCGGTTCAGCTGGTACACATGCTGTCCTAGTTCAGGATTCCTCTCACATTTTTTTCCGCTTTTGGTTTGGTATGAGAAAGAATTATTTAGACCCACAAAAAGAACCTGATCCAAAGAATGGTGAAGCCTTCGGCAAAAACATGAGGGAAAAGAATAATAGAATCAACGCTGTCTTCTTTTTTCTGTCCTCATATAAGAAATATATCCCAAAGTTACTACCCCACATGGGAAACTTTTATCTTCCTTCTGCTTCGTACTTCATCTGAGGGGATGATATTCTTTTGCTGCTAACTAGAGTCAAGAGGAACCTTACTTCCTCCCACTATCTTTGACTCCTGCTAATTAAATCTATTTCTGACATCACAGGAGCAGAGCTGACACTGTAACGATGAGCAAAGGGGTCAGATTCATGGCTGCTCAGGGCCTGCAACCCAGAAAAAGAGGTGAATTATAAGGGATACGTTTACTGCTCAATAATAATAATAAGTTATAATTGGCTAATGGGGGGAAAAAATGGATCAGAAAGGTGGAAAGTAATTTGAATATTTCTCAAGTAATACACTTGTTAAATTTGGCTGAGCATGAAGGTTCATTCTTTTTAAATATTGAGTCATCAACTTTTTCCTACAGTCAAAAGAGCATCAGCACTTCCCTACTCCAAAAAGTCCTGTGATAGAATATTAGTTTTGATACTGATAGTAGGAAAAAAATAGAAGAGAAAAACAAAAATAGTTAAAAGTTTTTTTTATGGGGGAGGAGGGAGAGGAGAGGGAATCACATCGGATCACTTTCAATAGTATTTTCCTAAACACAGTATACCAGATTTTAAAAGGTAATTATCTACACAAGCTGCAGTTAGACAAGTTATAAAACCTAAAAATAACAAAAAAGTGGAGTTGTTTTCTACTTGCTTTTATTTACTGAATAGGTAGTACAAAGCTAAGTATATGCCTGTCTTTCTTCAGAGAGTATAATGGTTTTGGCATAAGATTTTACTATGCAGAAATGGAAAAAAATGAGCTGTCAGAATCTTGAGAGTGCAGTTTCTTGCAAATAAAAGGCTCTGTTTTTTATGGCATTACATCCTAGAATACTAAAAGTTCACCGACAAATTGTATTAACTTTGGGACTCATGAATATAAAAATGAAAGAGCCTGAATATTTGAAAAATCAATAACTGATTTGCTTTAATTTCTAAAGCAGCCTGACAGAAATTACAATGCTAGGAGAATATAACTCATTAAATACAGAAGGAGTTGGTAGGTATCTAATGTTTAAAGCAAGACTATCAGACGGAGAGTAGAACAGGTCTGAGCAATGATGGATCCATCCATCCATGTTCCTGAACGGAGATTCCACAACCTGTCTAGGTCACCCACACTTGTGATGCACTGACCTGTTCACAGGGAATTTTCTTCCTAAAGAAAATTCTGCATTAGGCTAAACAATCCCTGAGCCCTTTCCTTGTCTTGGCTGGATTCTATGTAATTTGTCATGTGTATTTCAGATCCAGCTTTGGCAGCAGTGCTGAGAGAGACAATGATTTCCCTTACTGACCCGGCTGTAAATCTCCTGACCTGGCTCAGTTTCCCTTACTGTCGCAAGTGCTCCTATTAACTCGTATCCAGTGTGGCATCCATTGCCATGCCACTGTGGCTCTACTTTAGGAGAAGTTATGAGAGAAAGAAAAGAACTAATACAGTGACAAAAATTTTGAATATGGCTTAATTTTTAAATCAAGAGAACTTCAAATTCATCACTTCCACTGATCTCTGATTTGCATTTTAACTGCAATATCAACTTTTTGAAACAGAACTCTTCAACTGAAGCCAGCTATCTTCTATTACAACTCTCAGAAGAGCATAGTTTTATTACCCTCTGCTCCTGGCAAAATGCAGAGCAGGCCATAGCACATCCTATTTCTGTAATATCTAGTCTATAATTAATAAAAATCTGTAAGAGAAGTTATAAGAAATTTACTAGAGATTTGTGCTGTATACATAGTGTACAAATGAATGACAAAGCATCAGAAGGTGTCTTATATTTGACATTCAGTGGGTCAGAAATGAATATAAGTGAGTAGGTTATGTTCAGCTCTGAACTAAAGCTTTCCTGGCAAAAAGGTATCACCAAGGAAAATGACTATTCACTCATAAATAAACTACAGAAAATAAATTACATCTCCTCAGCACTTACGAAAAATATTCATGAATGACTGTCACAAAAGAGGGTAGCTTGTTCACAGCATATTGATAATATGTAATGGAGAAAAAATCATCAACTAAGGAGAATACCTTTATGTTATACAGAGACTTTTATGTGTTAAAACATTTGTGTGTGCATATGTAGACACACACATTATATTTACATATTTTCTGATTTTTTACTAAACATTTTTACACATTATTAGATTTATTTACACTTTATTAGAGAATCCCATAGTGAATCACACTAACCTCAACAGACTTCACAGGGAGTCTATTCTATTGCAAGCAATTAACATAGATGAAAATTGAATCTAAATAAATATGATTTAGAGATAGATACCAGACGGCCAGAAGAGCTATATGATGGGTATTCTACATTTGTAAATAAAACGCACAAAACCAACAACAGTGTCTGTATTTGCTTGTAAAGTTTGCATTTACAGTATATTCATTTTAGTCCTGATTTTTTCGTTTGTTTTCCTTGTATTTGTCTTTAATCTATTTGATATAGGAGAAGCAACAAATGTGGCTCATGTCCTACCTCCAATAGCTAAATCAGCTGGAGGCCCAAAACTGATCAGTGCAGGACAACTTTAAAGATGCTTGTAAATCACACAGTCTTGCAGGGGCTTCTGAAGCAATTCTACTGTTGGGAATCATGAAATCCAGCAACTTCCTAACCATAATAATTCTTAGCCATAAAATCTTAAGAAAGCCACCCCATCTGTGGATTCTCTGCTTTTTTTTTTAAAAAAAATAACTGCTTTTGGTCTGATTTGCATCCAACACAACTGAGAAGCAAGCAGATTGCAAGTCTCGAGCTAGGCAGGCTGTGAAAGTGCATGGATGCATAGTAATTAATGATTTGTGGTATATCTCTCTACTTCTCTACTTTAGGAGAAGTTATGCTGGTAACTGTGGGCAGTTCTCTGACACCTTGCTTGTATCAAATAATGCCACTGAAAGAACCACTGAAAAATACTGCATAGGCCCGTTACACTCATTTCTTACTACCATGGTAGTAACAAATGCTGGAATTTTTAAAAGCTTGGGAAGGAAAAACTTAAGAACTTTGATGAATCAGATAACTGCAGACTGATAGGGTGTACCTTGGAGGCCAGAAAGCACAACAGAATGATTTATACGGATTTAGTTAGTGATGGCATTCCTTGCAAATTTCCAAATGCTTTATGATAACGTATACATCCAAAATGCCACAAGAATACTTTTCCTTGCTCTAGTCTAATTGTTTGTTTTTCAGTCCAATTCACATGTAGAGTAGAAAGTCTCAGAAAACAAAAAAACTTCATAAGACTAACATTTCTTAACCAGTTTGGAATTGGCTTGATACAGTATGCAAAGTATTTCTTTGATTTTCTTTTTATAAATTTTTTTGATGTTTTGCTTTTTCTTACTCTTGTCCCTCCCTCCAGACTATCCTGTATCTACTCATGAATATCTTTATTGAGTTGTTACTATTTTAATATTTAACAGTGATGATCTTACAAGAAATAGCATAAATGATTCTCCTTTTCCTCACATACTTCCCTTTATCTTGGTTCCTGCAGAAGGAGATTGTATGGATTAAATAGACCATAAATCATTACCAAATATTTTATACATAGCACCTAACTTTGCAACAGGAAGATCTGTAACTTCCCTGGATTTCAGAAAGAAAATAAACATTGCAGGCCCATGCATCTTAGAGATAAGAGAGGAATGAAGATGTTCAGGTTATTTTCAGTCAGTTATTTACAGTCTTCAGTGCTTAATATTGATATTTTAATAGAAGATAACCTGTCACTGCCAGACTTCTGTTTTATTAATAAGTTTTGTACTCGTGTATTTCTCTTCTGTAGTACCTCAAAATCTCTTTACACAGAATTTTATCATTTATTTCAAAAGTTTTTCAAAGGACAGTAAATGAAGGCTAGCTCAGTTCTTAAAGTTCACGGGAATGTAGTTAGCCTTGTCAGAATGGTTTGTCTTTCTATATCCTCTGCCTTCATCTCTACTGTTTCACATATTACCTTGTGCACAGTTAGTTCTGCTTGGCTAGAGGTTAGCTAGTTATGCAATGCCTAGACCAAAAAAATAGATTTTACTAATATTTATAGTTCTCTGTATAAAAAAAACACATTATGTAATAAGCTATAGGTCCGTTTAATCCTGGCAAAAGAGCTAAACAGAGCCTCATTAGATCTGTGTGATGCAAGGCTTGAGATTTTACATGGGTGAGCAACACTGCTAAGTTACAGGATGGCTGCTCACATCGCTGTGGTAAATTCTAGCTACAAGCTAAAAGACAGGAATTCAGGTCAATGATTTGGTACAAAGACAACTGAAATCAAAAGTATCAGGCCTCTCTTCTCCCCATCATTTCATAAAATAATTCTCCATTTTCAAAATCTTTACGCTGTTAGAACATAACATCCATTTGAAACAACAGTTAAACACATACACGAACCTACCCTACCATCTACTTGGAATAGTAAATTTGCTGGGAGAAGGAAAAAAAGAAAAAAAAAGTAAAAATCCTAGTTTACCTTCTTTTTACAAATTTCTTTGACATGGTCAATAGAGTCCTTGTACTCTTCCTCCCCTCTGCTTTTGCAATAGGAAGGAAATAAAGGAAGATGTAGCTGTATCATAATTTCTCTCCTTTGCACGTGTACAATTCTGTGATACAAGATACAGTCCAAGACTCTAGAAAGAATATCCTCTCTGAAATGATGACTAACACAGAATGAATCATGTTCCTTGCAAATGCCACTATCTTCTCAAAGACAACTTTCTGTAACTATTAGCTGTCTACAGATATGTGGAGCAGGGGTGGGAAAGGCAACCCATGGGAAAGGCTGGAATCACTGGAAAAACTTCTACAGTTTAACACTGCAGTTTTAGGTCTGTTTTCATCAGGTGCAATCTGAAATTTTGTTCCATCTTTTATATGACAGCTTTAGTCAATTTTTACAGGGAACAAGTTGTGTACAAATATGAAACTCTGTAGCTACAATAACACAATATTGTGGCTACACTGGAAGGTCCATTGAAGATAAAGCAGTGTTTACCATACTAAATTACTAATAACTTCAGTAATATATGTGGCATGCACACCACCAGATACAGCAGCTAGGGATGCAAATAAGCAACTCTAACCCTAGCCAGACAGTCGTAACCCAAGTATGAATTCAGAGGAGCAACACACTAAGCTGTACTAGCCATCAGTGTGTTAAATATTCTTGCCCATCTAATGTGCCAAAAATGTTAAATGCATTATGTACTATTTATCAACTGCAGTATGGTTAAAGTGCTCCAAAGTATTGCTGTTTTGAGAAGAAACAATTTGCATAAAAGTGGAATAAGTTTTATTTATTTTTAGTGGACGTTTGACTAGTATTTGGAACCACAGGTGGCTGCCTTTTTAATGTAGTTTCAAGGCTGAATTTAAAAGGGCTAGTTAATCTATTTACTTCAATCATATTCAAAGTCTAGACAAATACTTCATCTGTGTTCAGAAAAACAAATGCTATAATATAATCTTGCACAAGTGGTCAACATCTTTGCAGAACTGATTGGTGAAGTTGGAAGACATCTGCTTATCCTCCAATGTCTCAACATCATCGGCAGCTTTGCAACATCTGTTTTGCTCTTCTCTCTTTCATTCCTTTTGATATCTTTGCCTATTTATTGAATACCCAGGAGGATGATGCTTTAAGTCTGACCATCTGTTATGGAGCCATTAAAATAAATATAAATAAATATTAAAGAGAAAGTGTGTGTGAATTTGTTTTAAATAAATACTAGGAAAGTGGAATTAATAAAAAAAATCTCTAAGTCCTACTTTAAGGGTATTAAATCTACCATAAAATATTTTAAATTTCTATTTAAATCATACAGCCTTTAAAGTTAAGATTAAATACATGATTAAGGTCTGGATCCTAAAGAGTCTTCAAAAACTTCAAATATTGTTGTCTGCAGGGAAGTGTCTGAACGGTTAACCATTAATTACCTCAAATTTTGTTATCTAACTCCTGCCGACTTTATATCTCATGCTGTCTTCTCTATTATTCTAATTAGAAAGTTACTGTCAGAAGACTGAGATAGGCTAAGTTACTCCATTTTCTCTTAGACAAATGAAATAGATGGATCTTTTTAGTACAAATACTGTTTCCCAGACTGATACATTCATGTAGCCCTTTTCTTCTGAATATCTTAATACATGGACATAAGGAATATGATACAATATTCTAATAATATTATCTCAGGGTGTGTTCTACCTCCTGCTGCTATTTACCTTATTCTACCATAACATCCCTCCTCACAGGTCACATTCTGCATTGAGGATACATGGTTTACTGGATACCTTTTCTTAACATCAAAGTGTTTCTTCAGAATTGTTTTTTCAAACAGTCTCTCATCACATAGAATGTAGATTTAAGAAGGATTTTTCTGCTTTTATTTATACTGATGTGTCCTAGGATTTTCCTTCTGTTAGTTCAACCCCTTCCCTTTTTTCACCTCTTAGTCGATATGTTTTCCTTTTATTTAACCAGCAGCAGTGGAACTGTGATTTCAGGGGAGGACAAACAACACAGGCCTGTTTCATCACAAAATTTTGCTCACATTTTCAGCATTTTAATTATAGAGAGTATATAACCTGACAGACAATATTCTATGTAATATAGTACAGCACAAACTTCATGATTAATCAGAATGTATGTTTTCTCCTAATCTCAAAAAGTTACACATCTGCCACATAATACATGCCAACTCAGAACAAAGAGTTAAATCTAAGTACTCACTTTTTCAGGATTGGGATCCTTGCAGCTTACAGATTACGATTTAACTGTGAATAATTTAATTGACTGATAAATCACCTTTCCATGTGAAAAGATGATTTATTTGGTATATTCACCCAGTATACGCACAGGAAAATGTTAAATACTATACCCAATCGAATTGCAACTCTATATAAACACTGCAGGATTAGGACACATATGTCAATAAGACTTTACAATTATAATGCAGCATTTCCTTATATATTCCTCATTTGAAGGAAAACAAGCAATATGAACATTTTTACAGATACTTTCAATAGTTTGATTTTGAATGAGAGGTTTAAATAAAAGATTAAAGTAACCATAAATAGCTTCAAAGAATCTAATTTCTCATAATATCTTGCCAAAACAAATTGGGAGAAACATCAAACAACTGTTGCCATCACATAAATTTTCAGCTTGTTTCTGAGATAATAGTAATGGTCAGTTACTGGAAGGTTGCCACAATATAGCCTGAGTTTTTCATTGTCCTGTTATGAATTGTGCACATGCACCTTCTTACAGCATTTCTATTGTCAGTAAAAACTCCTTTTGGCTTGCATTATAATGGTATAATAAGATATAATATGGTATAATAAGATATTATCGTATAATAAGATATTATCAGCGTGCAAATGATTATTCACTTTAAAAAAGTAAATTAATATTAACCATAAATACTGCAGTCATTTACATGGAAACTATGGTTTATTACTTCATAGCTAATCGTCTTCCTCTTCAACCACTCATCCTTCCGACTTCAGGACATTTTGCATCACACTGAGCTACCAGCCAGCAGATATTAAGACTATTTTGTTGTTCTTAGCTTGAGTGTGTGTTGGCAGTCTATTTTTTACAGCTTTTTAAACAGATGGTTTTATATCAGTAAAGCTTAACAAGACACAGAGCAAATAGAAATAAAACCTTCACTAGCAATATTGCTTTTCACTGTCCTAGTTGCTGCCAAATAAAATATATTGGGCCTATCTCTCACTAAAAGGCCAAAAAAAAATCCTGCAGTTTCATAATTCCTAAGTGTATACTTATCAATTTACAGGAGTACAAATGCATTTTGCAAACAGGGTAGTTATGGATTTCAGATTCGTGAACATTTACTGTAAAAATTATCAGGAAAGTGAGTATTGGCAAGTTCTGCTGCCAGATTTGACTTCTAATATTCTATGAATACCAATGGGAATTTTAGCTCATGTGACCTAACAGTTTAACTCTGATTTTTTTTTAAGGGTATTATAGCAGACTGCAGGGAACATATCAGATTTGTATCCTCTGATGTGGTAAATACCATTAATGGCAAGGGACACAGTGTCTCCACTAATAATTCCAAAAGTTTTGATTTTAAAGAACTTTTCAGTACTAGAAAGTAAGCTTTTCAAATTGCACGTATATATAATTTCCTAAAGACATAAGTTTAGATAATGCTTAAAAGAAAATTGTACAGTCAAAAGCATGTATTTGGCTTCAAACCAGTCTAATATATCACATTTCTTCTACACTGGGAAAGGATTGATTCATACTTCCCAAAACAAGAATAGACGTTTTGCATGACTCTGAAGTCCTTGCTGATAATGGGACGACAACACTTTTGAAAGCCTGTCTGCTCTTTCACTCAAATCATGCAAGGAAAATTCAGGAAAAAAAAAAATCATCTGACAGCATGTTAGCCTTTAGCCAAAAAAAATCTCAGCACCAGTTCAGAAACACGCTAATTCAACATTATACAATAACACCAATTAGCATTATGAAAAAGGAATGGATCCTTCACTTTTGTGGTTTCCTAAACCACACATGTTAAAACAGGTTTGCTGTCAGACTAAACATGACTTAAAATGCATATTGTTTAATAATTACAAACACGTATTTATTTTCTGAGGTGGAAAGCATACATAACGTATCTGCAGCATGGCATATAACTCAAATTTGTCTGATGTCCTTTTAACTGATTGACAAAAACCCTTACTCTAAATTCAACATTAAAAGTTTTGAAATTATTCCTCAGAAATTATCCACTTTGAAGATCACCTTGAAATTGTTGGGGGCTTCATGAAATATTTCCCAAGTTCAAAAACAGCCATCAGTCAACAGTCACATACTTGCATTTGGCACAGATACAACTCAAAAAGCCCTAATAAATCTCAGCAGAGTTACTCTAAATTTACACCGTTTGTGAGATGTGCAGAAGTTTGGATATTTTCCTAAAATTAAAAAAAAAAAAAGAAAGAAGCAGAACTTTGAACATCAAAGACTTAATTTGCAGCCCCTAATTTCAGAATTGTTCGGGGAAATCAGTCACACTGTGGCAAACAGGGAGAACATGCAGAAATTCAGGACCCCATTACCTGACATACACAAAAGCTATTCCTGTACTCATGGCATGGCACGGCAATATTTGTCTGAGCAATGCAAGGGACCTTGAGAAGTAGGCCAGTTTCTAAGCACAGAGTTAGTGAAGCTTTAACTAGCACAGCATTTCATTCAAGAAGTCAGCTTCAAGACTTCATTTAAAATTATCAGGGGCACATTATCTGGGAACACAACAAGAAGCAATTATTGGTTTAATTAGCCTGCATTCACCACGTTGTGCTCCCTCTCTTTGTTGGATTGCCAGGCAATTTTGTAAAATCATTAAGCAAGGGAACTGCAATTCCATAATGACCTAATCTGCAGCTCCATCCTATCACCCTGGAATATTTTAAAGTTATTTATGACTGTCCTCAATAAAAGTGGAGCCCATTGGGCAAGAAGCACTTTGGGTCTCCAAGATTCCAAATGGCTTCTCTTCTTGAAACATTTTTGTTGCATTGAGACATCTATTTTCTGCACTTAAAAGAGAACTTCTGCTTTCAAAATAAGGTTAGTCTAAACCCTTACTAATATGGAAACACATAGGGTACACCAAAGAATTATTTAGGGCTTCCAAACTATCCCAGAAGAAATATATTCACTTAACTTCTTTCATTTTCAACACAACCTTTGATACAATTGACTTGAGGAGGGATTCAGAGCAGTGTAAATGACAAATGAACAGAAACGAACCCTGTTGTATTGTTGCTTCGGCAGAAAGAAGAATAAACAAAGTTAATTTTTCTAGTTAGTTTCTCAGATTTGAGCAAGAGGAGAAATTTAGGATTGCAATTTGTAAACCAACAATGATTTGCAAACCAACAATGTAGCTCCATGGCAACATTGAATCATATAGAATCATTGTCTTAAATCACAATGCTCCATTGTAAAACATCCAGGTAGTCTGCAAATGAAATACTTGGAGTAAATTGTACAAAATATCAGCTGATGATATCTATCTGTGAAGTTACTATTTGCCTAACTAAATTGTTTCAGTAGGCTAAAACAAATATGGGTAGAAAACTGCAATTCCTTCATATATTTTGCTAAGTAGAGAGACAGGAAAGCTAATTAGAACAAATAAAAAGAAAAAAAAAATCAACTTTCACATATTTTGCTATGGAGAAAAAAATGAAACACTCTGGGACTAGTTAACAAATTGCAATGGCAACTTAACTCAGAATATGGACTTTGTCAGAGAGATGCATCAAAAAGGCTATACAAACATAAAAGTTTGCATCAAAAAGCAATCAAAATTCTGATTAGGAAAATTAAAGATAAAGAAAGCTGACATCATGGGAGAATTTTGCATGATGTAAATCCAAGAAGTAGGATTTTTATATTATTAACAAATAAAACTAGAAGTGGTGCAACTTGGTCAGAATGTTTCCTTTTATTATTGCCCTCAGTGAACCCAATGCTGGAACAAGGGATATTAATAAGTATCTTAAGTGGTTTCCAAACATGTATGGGCACAAATCCCTAAAAAACAGGGAAGGAAGAGAGAACTGAATGTCTTAACCTTCATTATAGAATTATTTAAACCTAACAGACAGATAAAAGATAATGTCGTTATAAATGTGTTTAATGAATTAAGTCAGATCTACTCTCTGTTTAGGTTTTACCTAGATAAATGCATCAGATTTGTTTACAGTGCACACTGAAACACTGAAAATATGTTCCTTAGTACGTGGTTGTTAACATCTTAATATTGCTGTCTTTTTAGCCTTAAAAATTAAATGAAATATATTTTTTGGCTCTTTTAAAGGCTTTCATTTTTGAGTGATGTGTGTCACTACTTAATTAAATCAACTGAAACTACAGTCCATGAAATTCCGCCCCCCCAAAAAACAAAGAAAAAAAGATTACAATTAACTATTGCAGGAATGTGTCAGAATAAAAGCAGCCAAATGTAAAATACCATTTCTGGACAATACAAAATCTTAAAAATGCTTAAAGGTAATTTACAGATGAAGAATGGAAAAGCAAACTAAGCATTACCTATGGATGTGCAATGTTGCTTTGAAGAACTGTAGGTCTATTTAAATGTACTCACAAGATGCTCATTTCTACTTTCAAAAACTATTTTGTGGGGGAGAGAACATGGAGATTCAGAAGCAAGTGAAACTTAAGAGACAAGAGGAGAAATGACAGACTCACACAAAAACAACATACAAATGTTAACATTATCTGTGTGCTCCTCTTTGTCATGGGCTAACATGAGTAAGGAGTAATGCTACTTAAATAAGGTGCTACATGAACCGACTAATTAGTGGCTTATTAGTGGTAATAAGCGGTATGAGTGGCTTTCCTATGGATGTATATTTTACAATGTATAATATTTTACAAAGCTTTTGTTGTTATTGTTTTTGTTTTTTAAGTATTCATGTGGCTAGTTCTCTATAAGAATTTTCTAATTTCCAGCAGCAAGCCATTTTAGTTTGCACTCCTTGAAACTCTTACTCCTTTATATCCTCTACTGTATAGAATTTATCAGAATTTAGTAGCTTTGAAATTTCCAGGTTCTGTGAAATTTGATAGAAATTAATTTGGGGACTAAGAAGGTATTAGGAAGATAGATGCCGTGGTGATATAGCTTTGTTTGTCTTAGCAAATATATTCAAAATATATTCAAATATATTAATACGCTTTATGCAGAGCATGAATAAAAGTTAGGATAATTATCACAAAGTCCAGTACCACAGTTAGAGAAAAGAGCACTTCAATATTTAGAGTTAGCTTATACTTAAAGCTCATACTTAAAAAAAAATGTTATTTTCAATGTTAGACTTCTGTGAAAAATGTTAATGGGATTCTTTTAAAGTAGAAAATATTCACTTTTTTCAGCATAATTATATTGATCATTTTATTGCAGAAATTTTAGCCGTTGGAAATTTTTTTCTAATGCTTCATAAAAAGTACAATAAGCAAGAACAGAGACAAAAAATCCAAACTAGCAGTACTGCTTGAGCCAGCGCATTCACATCTAGTTTATTTATCCCTGCACTGCTTTCTACTATGAGTCTTAAACACACCTGAGAATCACAGCAAAAACCTGCTTTTGAACTTTGCTTTCTGTATCCACCTTCCAGATAAAGGCAGCTGATCCAAGAATAACATCAAGCAGCATCCTTTTCTTTTAATATAAGACCCTAGGGGCTCCGATGGTTATCGGGCTCCTCGCTCTGTTCCAGCTCGCTAACCAGCGCACTCACCAGGCTTCGCGCTGCCCTCCGTAAGTGGTTTAGCTCTGCAGAGGGGAAGCGAAAATGCTGGCGCGGTGTCAGTGTCAGCAGGGCACTTGCTCCGTGGGGAGCTGCAGCGCCAGCCTTGCTTCAAAGGACGGTCCCTGTAAGGCAGCGTCGGATAAAACACGGGGAAAGTGCTCGAGCAGGACTGCCAAGCAGGACTCCCTGTTAGCGTCACAGATTGTTCCTTTTCAGACCTCTCTCTGTCTTGCCTCCAAGTTCTTTGCCTTTCTTCTCTGTACAGGAGTCTGCTATTTTTGAAAGCCAGGTTCAGTTCAGTCTTAAGTTTAGGAAGTAAAGTGGCTTAAGACAAGCCCTGTGTGCTCTGTTGGCTTAGTTCTGCCTTTGCTCACTCCACTTGTGCCAGGACCAACTTGGCACACTTGATCTCTTAAACGATTTCCTTCTTCTTTGACACTGCCATAGTAAATCACAGCACTTACATTGCAAATAACCTTTGGAATCCTTACACCCACTAGCACCTTTTTATTTTTTTTTAAATGCTGCAAAAGTAAACGTGCCCCAGCTGATGGGCAGGAGTAGTAGCCTCATCAGGCTACTACTCAGTAGTAGCCTACAGTAGTAGCTTCAGTAGTAGGCTACAGTAGTAGCCTGATCTGCAGCACTTCCAAGTTGGACAGAGTGACATGAAGACTTAGATGATCCTAGTTTTATCCATACCACAGTGGCATTCTCTACTCTCATAGCTGGAAGGACATTACATTTTTGCCCAGACAGCCTTGCAAATTCGGAGCTGTTTCAACCTTTTACTAACTATATTTCTTTGAGGTGAGAGTAGTACACTGTGGGAAGAGCTAACCTCCCTCCATCTGCAATCCACAGGTGCAGTTTTTCCTAATGAGAAGAGCTTTCAGTGCTACCCTATCCAATGCCACATTTGAGAGCTCATTTTAAGGAACATTGTGTCCTTCAAAATGATTTTCAAAGCTCAGCCTTTCTTGATGTCTACCACTCATGGGAAATAAGTCTGCAGTGGGGAAGTACACCAAACAATAAGCAGTAGAGTTGCGAATACTGACTGTTGGGTTTAAGCTTATATTTGCCTACAAGCTGAAGAAGTCAATGGAAGCTGTGTGTTGCAGTCAAGCATCTATTAAGCCTGTAATTTTGAATAACTTAAGTAGTATAAGGACAATTCTTAACATTAAAACCAGGAGCTTGATTTTTTTCTTTTCTTCTCTCTCCTTTTTTTTCAGAAATATTTTTCATGGTGTAAAAGAGCTGAATTTATGATTTAAATGACTGCTTGCGCAGATGACTTTTTGATAAAGAGTACTAAGAAGCATATTATTTCCATGCATGGCAATTTACATATGAAATTTCCATTAGTGGTAATGGCAGTGGCACATATAAATCTCCAATTCCCTTTAGCATTAATTGCAGTCATCTATATAAGTACTTGGATTTTCAGTGACATTATACCCATAGCTTCATGGAGTCAGAAGGGATCACAGTCTGGAGAGCCTAAAAATTAAGCACTGTCATTACTGATGGCAAGTAATAGCTAAAATCTTTATCCTAACCATCGACAACATATAGCATCCCATAAAGTTTATTCTAGGAAAAAAATGCTAATGAAATATGCTAGCTCAATTTACCAGACTATTAAGCTAAAACTAGTTGACAGAATTCTAAATTAAGCTGATTATAATTTTAAGCACACTATGCTAATACTTTGAAAGTTACTAGCTAATGTGCCATTTATTTGAATAGGTATATGTGAATCAGCTTTAGACTTTTCTAAACCTTCAAGAGGCAGTATTGGATTTCTTGTAATATGGGTCTTTGTGTGAACTTTCATAGCAGCTGTTGAAAACTATAATATAAGTGAACCGATAGGCTAATGAGAAAATGACTTCTGGGATTTTTGATAAAGTTCAAATAGACTCTATATTAGAAGAAATTAAGCAGAAACAACTCCAAGTTGTTCATTTTAGTTCAGCAAATGCATTATTTAAACTGAATTAAACCTCAGACATTTATGTGTTAATGAAGTTATCAGAAGCTCAGACTTCTCAAATTATCTGGCACTTAGGTATATTTAAAACAAAATAAATCTGAATTGTACTTGATCTCGTTACATAAATACCATAAGATGACACCTGATTTTTTGTTTTCCAACATGCACCACAAAACAGAAAGGAATCTTTCAGTATCTTAATTTTGGATCAGATTAACACTACTACCTAAGCATGGTATGAAGGGTAATAATATGTTATTGCTTTTAAATTCAGAGCTCATCAGAATCTGTCCAGCATCATCTTACTCAGATTTGCAGCTATGAGCAAGGGAGACAGAAAGCTTTCCAGCACAAGTCAAATAGGAACAAAATACAAACAGACTTTATTTGCAAACACACTGAGAATCATGTGCAACTTTATCCATCAAAATACTTTTCCCCAGAGGTACGTGGAAAAATTCTTAGACTCGCAAGTAATTTAAAGCACCATTCAATCCCTTTTCCATGCATACAGGATACATATATATATGTCTCAGCTGACATCTAAGGCTTTACACAATCAATATTAATCAAACTGAAAGCAGTTTAACCTGCTTCAGAACTAGTCTTCAAATCTCATGAATCCTGTCTCCTAATTCCTCTCATTAATTTTAATTTCTCTTTGAACACAAATTCTCTGATATAAAATCAAGATGATTTAATTCACAAGGAGGTATGTTAGTAATGATAGAAATTATTCGAGCTCAACACTAAACAAACCTTGTTTCAATATTCATAAAAATCCTCCAAGTATAAAGCCGATTACGTTGGATGATATTTGACACTGAAAGGATCAAGCATAGTGCCCTTGATTCAAGTTAGGCCATATCTACTCTTGTAACCCATTACTAATATCACTATCCTGAAAAGCATCACTGGCAAGCTACTAAGATGAATTTCTTTTGCCTAGTGCTAAAAATCTAAGTCGTTATTCAGGATTATTCAGATACACATTTTAGGATTACTACCTGATGATGATGCCTCTTTTTCCTTATTGAGTTTGAGAGGACATTGGGCCCTTTAGAATTAGCAATGGCTAAAGATAGGTGATGTTTTGGATGGCCAAAGTTAAGTGAGAGAACTGAAGCACTTCTGATGAAATTATAAACCATCAGAAGCTTATACTTTTATAAATCACTATTCTAGTTCTCCAGAGAGGAGTAAAGTTGTATCAGCAAAAGTGCTACTGTTTCTTTTACCTACATCTGAACTTAGCTTCTGCCAACAAAGTTAAGTTGGACAGAGAAAAGTCATCAAGCGTAGTTGTACAGGCGTAGTTGTGCTGGCAAAAGTTTTTACAGTAGATCTATCTTTAAATTAGCCTTAACATTAAGTTAAATTGTGTCAGCAGTCATGGCTCCCTTGAGGCTGATTCACAAATGTAGGATTACATAATGTGCCCATGCACTACAGCTGCATTTCCTGCAGTTATTCCTAAAAAAAAATTAAGGAGTGTGAGATGGTGTGCACATACTAACGTAAAGAGGCTATGAAGATACTTTTAAATTGTAGCTTGATATAAAGGAATTTTTCTTCATTTGGGATGAGGAAGGTTCAATAAAACGTTTTTGTGCAACAGTCTCATTCTGGGCAAAGAGAAGGGAGGGAAATTACCCTTTATTTTTGGTATTTTTCCTGACTTCTCTTCACATGCACCTTTTTAAGTGCTAGTTATTCCTAACTCTCTTCTACCAGATGGCTCAATTCTAAACTATTTTTACACTTTTTGGAGGGAGTGGTACAAATATTTAAGTTTTTTTATCATACTCTGCTGTAGTATAACAAAGCAAAGGAAAGTAGTGTTCATCTGTCACTGTTCTGCTCGGAATGCATGAGTCGGCTGTGGAGTAGAGTTATTTTCAATACAGTATTTAGAAACAAACTACCAGTTAGCTATCTGGATTTTGCAGCTTTGCACAAAAAGTAGATAGAGTTCAACCTCCGTACTTGACATGCCAAATCTGCATGAGGATCCTATCATCTGAATTGATGCAATGCTATCTTCTACATTTTAAAAAGTAGATTTCCATTTCCTACTTTCATATGTTACATTAAGAAACAATATAAGTGCAATGCACAGTAAGTGACAGAAGATGACTGAATTTCTTCCAGGGAGAAAGTATTATCTAGCAGATCAAATATTTCCTCCTATTTTACAAACAACTCATAAGATTGAAACAACATTTTTTGATGAGTATGAATAATTCAGTTTTTGGGGAAATGGAAAAAAAAATAAAATTCTGCTTTTTCAGCAACTGCAACTGATTTTTTCCCTTCTTTCTAGGCTTTCTTTTCCTTCTTTTTTTTTTTTTTTTTTTTTTTTTCTTTTTTTAATTTCATCAAATAAATAGCATTAATCTACGTCATTTCCTAACTTGAAATACTAGTATGAATACTACAAGGAATATTACTATGATGGTGAAAAGGTGTCATTTTTACAGAACAGATCTCTTCCTATTTCTTTCAGTCTGGCTGGCTGCTCAAATGCCAAACAACAAATGTTTGCAGACCCAGCAGTTATAGAAAGGATTGCAGAAACCAACCTGATGTACACACAGGATGAAATCCATAAAATAATGTGGACTCATCCCTAAATACCATGTTTTGTTTCATTCTCTTATCAGGTATATTCCTCCTTTCCTTTAATAATTAGGAATTCAATTCTCAAGTTATCATAGCTTTTTTTTCTAATTGGTTCATCTGGTAACCCAGAATTACATGTCAAGCAACTTCTGTGAGAGACAAAGACACTTTGTTTCTCACAAAAGTGTTGGAAGTGACACATTTCTTTACAAGTATAGCATGCTTAACAGGGCTTTTTTTTAAGATCCCCTGGCAAGTAAGATATGGCTAGATCTTTCCCTCTATTTGCAAATTTTTATTGTTTTCATTTCGTATACTATAGTAACTTAGCATTATAAAAGAAGTGTTGCTACTAGGTCCTCCCAGAAGGTTACGTTACTGATATCAGTAGTTTTGGATGGATGATTTTCATATAAACAGTGATTTTGGAACCAGCATAGCACCAAGAGGTGCTGTGAAGGCCATTTCAAATTCAAGATGTTCCACAAAGAGTGACATGTGAAAACCATGATCTGCGTCCAGTAACGTTCTCCACAAATGATTTCATTTTGTACTGTTACTATCACAGCTTGAAAGCCGCCTTCAAGCCTCTGAGGATATATATGAGATATAGCTTATTCAAAATTCAGAAATATTGTGGATGAATTATATAGTCCCATAAACGTGTTAACTACAGCTACATATACTGCCAATATATCAAAAACTGAATTAAATAAACGGAGAATTTACTGCAGCTTACACAGAAATAAAAGCACAGTCTATTAAATCAGCCATATTCTGAATCAGATACATAACCTATCTAGTCAGATACTTAATATATTGAATCAAAATCACTATACCTGCTGCATCAGATACATCATGCATTGAATGAAATATACTGTCCAAAAAGCATATCGATATTAAACTAAATCATGTTGAACGGCTACGTAATTTACTAAATTAAATAAATTGGGTCAATACAGTAGTCACTGAACCTAGCATATCAGATCATAAACAAACAACAAGCATATATATTGTGAAAAAGCTTGTCATGCCTTCACAGTTAGGTCTCAGTAAAGTATTATCTTCCAACGGACAAGTTTTCCGAAGACTTTGGAAACAAATTTTTAGTGCTGCTGAATTAATGCACTGTTGATTTAGGCGTGACACTTGAACAAGACACCTATCTTTGCTGGATACCCAATCTCCTCAAAAAGTATAAAACTACAGGCAAATCAGAGATTTATGAAATTCATATTCCCTTTTCTTTTCTCTCCATCCTTTACTTAAAACAAAATCACAATGAAAAGCAGCAAAGAACAAAGTTAAGGATGAGAAAAAAATCTCTGCTCTTGGAGACATTTTTTAAGAAATGATGCCATGTGCAACCAAAATTGCAAGTTTAATGTGATACAGACCTCAACTCCTTCGTAATATAACCTTTCAAAGGCCAGGCACTAGTTATTCTACAAACATTTACCTAAGGCTTAGTGGTACAAAATCAGATCCTTCCTTATTAAATTCAATTGCAAATTTCTGTATTTGGTTAGATCTCATTTTTAAGATTCCCTAAAGCTTGAAGTAAAGCTCAAATGGCACCAGGTGGGTATTCCATTTCATACATATTCTATTTCATACTGTCCTTTAAGGATACACACAAAACTGTGAGAGTGAGAAGCAGAGCCATATAGTAATGCAGCCGTTAAGACGTTTAACTCGGATCCTGGAAATCTGTTTCCTCTGACCTGAAAAGCTACAAGTTTAAACTTTTTTATTCTATATTTTTAATGGAATAGTGGAATAGTTTCAGACAACAGATAGAAGAAAGATTAGACTAGAACTTACTCTGCTTTTTTTCTTCTTTTTTTTTTTTTCCTATATTTTTTCCCTCAATTCTTCCAAACATCAGTTTCTATGTAAAAATAAATAAATAAATAAATAAAGACCCTCTCCAGGTTCTTTCAAGCAATAGATAATGCTCTGAAACAGGGAATAACCCTGTAGTTCATTAAACAGTTTCAATACATATCTAAAAAATAAAGTGGTGGTCTATCAAAACATTAACAAATCCTGCACTCTCAATATATGGACATATGACTTTGCAGAAACCTTCAATCCTTAATTCCCTTTGCTCATGGAACAAGAGAGCTGCTGGAGTCTTTCATCCAGTAAAGCGTCGTTGGTAACACAAACCAGCAATCAATACCAAAAGCAGATGTTTTATGAAAACTTCGCCTGCTTTCTCAGCTTCAGTCCCCTTAACCCCATGCTGAGAAGCGAAAGTAAAAAGGCACACTACTGACGTAAAGGGCAAAGCCAAGGATGAAAAAGTCATGCCACAATTAGAAAAGGTAAGCTACTTTTTATAGAGCAAGACATACTGAGTATCTCAATACAGTCAGTGGATGGAACTCAACAATCCTGTAATTCACCAAATCAGGCTGCTTTCATGCAAGGTTCAGAGTAACTGTGTTTTGAAGAAAATACATTTGCATCTTTAGAGGCATTCAGAATGATTTTAGAAAGTCATCAAGTAAAAGGTCAATTGCGGTAACGCTGGCATGCCCATAACCTTTCATTTCTAATGAATTGCTCTGCAGAATCCCAATGGAGAAACAGCTTGCATGGTTCCAATAACTTTCAGGTTGAAATCAGGTCCCACAAATTCACTTGGGAAGTTTTTGAGTCCGTTTCCTCCCATCTCCTCCCCCTTTTAGGAAAATCAGTAACCTTGGCAATTTGGCTTACTAGGGCACAGCCAACACTCTTCTTGTTTTTCAAAGGCAGGTATCTGAGGAGTTAGTTTGCTTTAGTTTGATGCGCAGTGTTTTAGGATATACTTTGTTGTACAGGTATCCCTAGGTACAGCCCTGCTGATGTTATGTATGTTCCTTCTGGCCCAGAGGCCTCATTCAAATAGAAGGTGTAGGGCCATCAGTTGAAAGTGGGCGAAACATTTCACTACTTTGCCTCATTTATAGATTGGACTGAGAGTTGTGTCTTTTTCTATTTTAAAAACTACTAGACAAATATTCAGGCACTGGCTAGGGACAGGACCTAGGAAGAAATTTTGCAACAGGATCACACTTTGCAAGTGAAATGAGAGTTAGAAGGGACAAAAGTTTGTCAGAAACTCATGATGTTAGTTCATAAAATGTTATGTCTAAGAGATTAATCTACCAGGGAAAGTGTTCTGATAAATCTGTTCTTTCTTCATGCTAGATTACCAAGAAAAGGATAAAGAAATTTCACTAAAATAAGAACAACCGGATACTCTCTGTAAGGAGATTCTAAGTTTGGCCTATATCTGTGCATCCTCACAAGTGACATGGATCGCAATCACAATAGGAAGTCCATGCCCAGGTTACCAGGAAATGTGCCAAGTAGCAGCTGTATTTCTTTTACATAAATTGTAATCAGTCATCAGCTGTACCTTATTACAAATCAAACAAATGAAAATGCCTTGTTTACTAAAAAATTTTTGATGTCAGACATCTCCAAAGTTCTAAAAAATGTACAGAAGTCTTACAGTATATAACCATAGCTTATATGCCACTGCAAGTAAAACATATGTAGAAAAACTCTAGCAATAAGAATTATAAAAGGAAGCGTTCTGGATATTATCTGTCCTCACAATATTTTAAGACATATGGCATTCCCGATGATTGATTTTATTTTGAGTTGACCTGAAAAGGGCTTATTTAAATTCCCTCCTTCCCCACCCTATTCCTTAGGGAGCCATTAAAACCACAAGTTTCTATAATTCCAATCATACCTTCCCTCATATGTAATATCTATATATAGCTATATCCAAATAGATAGAAATATATATAAGCACACAGAGAAGTAACCTCGCTGCCTGTGGGGCAGCACCGCTCTGCTGAGCTCAAGCAAGAAGAAACCAAAACCACCGAGTTGTGTACCAATCCATGGCAGAAAGTGAATTAATGCTACCTTGGCATTTAGCAGCAAAACACAGCATCCAAAGCAGTACGGGAGCACAGCTCGGCCTGGGAGCAAACATCCGGCATTGCAAACACAGCAGGTTGTCCCTCCTAAAACACTGGTAGGTTTCTAAAAGGGCTATTTCTTCCTCTGTACTTCACCCCTGCTGGAGGTGATGCACTCGGAGCTAGGAGCACCCCAGGCTCTGCAGTTCTCCCCATGAGTTCTGTGTGCTTGGCATGAGATGAGACCTCCCTGGAGAAGATACTGTCCCTCTGGCACAACTACTCTTCCTGCCATTGGGTGATCCAAGGTTTGGCGAAGTGCTCTGCTTAAGCTCTTGGAATGAGAAAGAATTTTAATCTAACACATAGAATTGTTAAGCAACAAAAAA
>VWPW01026092.1:49801-62642 GCA_013389825.1 Crypturellus undulatus
AAGAAAAAATTTTAATGTAAACAAAAAAATGTTTAAGCAAAAAAAAAAAAAAAAAAAAAAAAAAAAAAAGCACAGGAAGGTGATTTTTCAAATCATAGATTTGAAAATGCTTTGTCATCTGCTTTTTGTCATCTGCTTTTTGCATACTTACAGGCATTATTAGTATAGTCTACCTTCTTAACTCACAAAAATAGGAATATAAAATTCAATGAAGAAAAAAAAGTAAAAAATAACTGACGTTTTGACTTTCCCTATAGAAATAATTTGCATTATTTTTAATTTCATCCAGGTTTCACAGATAGCATATTTAGTCATAAAGTACTGTATTATAGTAGTCTAAGAAAAAGAAATGCAGACCTACATTTTACCTCTTGTTGTTTCCCTTTTCTAACTACGTATTCAAGACACCTTTAAGTTTTGATGTTCATAGCTTTTGCTGACATTTGGCTGTTGCCTTTTGTACTGCCTGGTCTGTAAGTGTTCACAGAAAAGAGTCCTAGATCATACATAAATAAAAGAAATATTATAAATAATATTCAAAAAATACATACATTTTAATAAGCAGCTAATCAAAATTGGTTGTAAGGCATTTTGCAGCCCCTTTGGGAAAGATGAAGCATGGTTCATTAAAACAGGGTGGAAAAAAATCTGTATTTAAATCTGTTTGATGCCAAGGGTTTAGTCACAGAGGAGAACCCTCTCTTACTGTATGAAAATGTTACAAAAAATAAAGGAATATAAAAAAAAATTAATTTAATCTCCAGATACACATTTATTTATTAAGACATGCATGAATATATCTTTCTATATTTAACCAACCCATGATCTGCTTTACTTTTTGAAACAGCTGTATCATCTCTTTTAAAGGAAGGAAAAAAAAAAAAAAAGGAAAAGAAGAATTATAATCACAAGGCAAATATTAAGGTCAAGTTCTGGGAATAAAGACCTCTGTGGGTCTCTGCGGGTTAAAAAAGAGAGGCAGGACTGATTCTCATCACAAAAAGGTCACGCCTGAAATGCATCGTCTAGACAATTGGGTATGTCCCAACATGGACACCATTTTAAGCAGCTGCACTCATGTTCTGAAATTAATACCATGATTTTTCTTTATATCTTAGCACCCACTCTCTATGCTCCTTTCCTCTTTTTTCTCTGCTATGAACTGCTGATTTACTTTACCAGTGGTCTCTAAAAAAACCAAACCAAACCAAAACAAACAAACAAAAAAAACCAATCCAAACCTCTAGAAAATAAGAGTTTGTTGCAGATTTGCCCACAGGTTGCAAAGGGAACCCAGACCTATGGCTGAGGACTGTTTCTCTGCAGGTAGTTAAGAGCTTGTGGGGAAGGAACTGGCAGCAGTTATTTGAGGAACTTTTACATAAAAAAAGCATAATTGGTAGATCAGCCAGGTCAGACTTTGGCCACTTTTCTTTTTACTTTCCTCAGAGTGCCAGTGGTAAGGCTCATTCTCCAGAGTTTCAATGTAAATACTTAGCAGTGCTCTTTTCTAAAGTTTTCTAGAACTTTTGTAGAAATCGTTTGTTCAGCCTTACAGACTGCAGCACGTAAATCCATCGTTGCTTCCAGACCACCATATTTATATTTGGTACTGCTAAGGAAGGCCTTAGATATCTTCCTCGGTTCTTTATAAACTCAATTTTATTGTGACAAGCTGGAAACGAGAGCCCTCCTTAATACTACCTTCCTTTTACTCTCATGCGATACATTTAAAGGCTGAGTGAAGCACCCAGCTCATTGTTAACATCCAGAAAAGCACAAAAGGGGCAGATGGAAGCCAAAGCTTTATTAAAGCAAGCAAGAAGCTAAACAGAGGAGCTCGCTCAAAAACATAAGAAACCTGGTGTGGACTGGAGACCGTCAGGCTCCTCTCTCACGTGCCTCACGAGCAAACTAACATTCAAAGCACCAAACAGGCTCACGAAGGCCTCGACTGTAACTCTTGCTGTGACCTTGGCCTGCTACAAAACGTTGGGCAAGTCGCACCTCTTTGTGCCTTACGTTATTACTTTTTCCAAGGAAGGTGTGCTCACCCTAGGTTGGTGAAACAGCGAAGACACAAAACAAATAGTTTCTGAATATCTGGAAATGTCTATAAAACTATGAGTTTGGGTTAAATAAAAGAGTTTGCCTATCTTAGTATAAATAGAAATCAGTTACAAAAAAAGGAATAGAACATACATTGCACATATTGTGTATACATTGTTAACTGTATTTGCTTGCAGTTGTACATAAAGTGACTCTTGCTAACTCGTACGAACACATAGTAGGAGCATTATAGATCACTGCAAGGATAGCCAAGAGAAAAACTGTGCAGCTACCTACTTTCTCTAGCAAACCAAAGCAAGCTTTATTCACAAAGATTGCTAAGCTGTGTCTTTTACAATTACACTGTAAGGTATAACGACAATTCCCACCAGAGTTCCATAAACAATATAAAAGCAGTCAATATTTAAGCAGGTGGATTTAACTCTCTAAAGCACTCAGATTAGAAATACTATGATCATTACAAGAAAAGTCTTTTTTTTTTTTATTTCTATATTTTCTGTTGTGCTGCAGCCTCTAAAATAATAAAAGGTGATGATTGTCTTTTCCAGTACAATGTAACCCCCTACATACAATGACGCATGCTTCTTTACTGCATTTATTATCAATGCAATTGAAAAAAGCCAAAACATATCAGCATGTCTTTAACTTTACCTATAACTCAGCGAGTTATTTAAACTTTACTGAGTTCATTTCAGTGAAATAGAGCTGAAGCAATCCGAAAGGCACATATATCAGTACGTATCACAACTTTCTTTCCTGGTAAAACAACGCTAGGAAAAAAAAAAAGTCTTTTTCTAAATCATTTATTTTGTGTATTAGAATTTATATAACTATTTGCTTTCCCTATACAGTAACCCTTTCTGGGACACTCTGACAATGTTTGGGCCCTGGATTCAGCCCCTATCAGTGTTTCAGGTTGTCACAGAGACAAACCTTCCCTACTGAAACTTTTTTAAATGATTTTGTTTACCAGCAAAGCAAATCTGTCGTGGAAGAGGAAATTATATGAAAAGGAGCAGCACAATAGCCAAAAAATATAAGTTAATATTGTAGCAGAATATAAATGATACCAAAACTTTTCTTTAAATGATATACACTGAAAAGCACAATTACAAATGCACAACAATATAAATTAAGGAAGAGTCTGCACTAAATGCCAGCACAGGTAGAAACTGAACAGGGCAAGGATGGGGCATAGATAAACTTGAAACTCTTTAACTGATCTACAGTTTTCTGTGTTCTTGCATGCAAGCAACAAGCAAATGTTATCTATTCCCAGTGTTCTCTACAGAGCTGATGAACTGTAGATTTTTTTTGATGTGCTCTAGGAAAATGTGATGAAAATTAACATTAGGTAAGGGACTTAAATCTGTCAGGAAATCAGAAAGGATCGGAAGGAATTTCTTTGAGAAGAAAACGTTGAAGGTTTCTATTGTAGGATGTTTCATCTTATCTAATTAGTTTGTGCTGTTTGCAGTCAGAGATTGAGAAGTAAAAAGCTGCTGCTGCCGATTTTACAGGCTCTCAGTATGTTGTGAAGACCTCTAAAGAGAAATGTTCTTCTGCAATCAATCCAAGCAGTTGCAATTGGGAAATCACTTTTTTTTTCGGCGTATTGCTCTGAAGTGGCCATTTTGACTAGATCACAGTTGAACTCATAAATACTTGGACAGAGATGCTTTTCCACCCCTACTGTAATAGCTTGCCTTGTATTCCCTCTCTTTTGCCTATAATTGTTTTCTGTATAATAATTTCTAAACATTCCAAACAGTAGTATTCTCCAAACTGTTCTCAAGCAATAGCTACACACAAGGTTATGTAAAATTAGTGCTGGTACAATTACACTAGCACTTCCTCATTTTAAGTCTTTCCTACTGAATGTTCTTTTTAAGAGACAAACTCCTTTATACTTACAGTAAAAATATAGTACGTATTTTGCATATAGTAGATTGCTTTTACAGCTTAAGTTAATAACACAGATCTCAAGGAAATAACTACAGAATAGATTCAGCTGACAAAAACAGCTGATTCACTTTCTAGCTGATTCTGCTGCTGCCATGCCTTGTGTTCATTAAAGAGTCCAGGTATCCTATGAATACTTACCTTGCCATTGGGTTCAAGACCTTCATTTGTGACAAAACTAAATAAAAGTGGTGATATGGAAAATTTATGTGGTTACTTTAAAGAGTATTTGCTGGCTTAACTCTTGGTAAGGCCAAAGATTTGCTTTCTGAAAGCCTGTTCCCAGGAGGACCCTGAACACATAAGTCCATTCATGCAGAGAGTTTTGCACTAGGGTCCTTTGACTCCCTGGCAACATAAATCCAGTCCTACCAAAAGGAGTTTCTCTTTGGTCCGTGCCCAACTAATTTCCATTTCCATGCAGCTCATTCACTGTCTGGCTCTTGAGGCCAAAGCTCATTTCTATGCTGTGTCTCTGCCTTGACTGCAAGGACCCAGCAAGGATTTACCAGACTTTAAAGAGCGGGAAGCAGCTGTCAAGGAGAGACCTGTGGAGAACCTGGAGCCTTACAGTCACTCACAGAAATAATTCATTTTGTAAGTATGAAAAACAGCCATGACTGTAACTAAATAAATTTGTTGTTCTCACACATAGATAATGTATCTGTGAGCATCCGCACCAAAAGATTGCTTCCCTTAGCACTAGTTCCTTCAGTGATAATGACAAGTTGTTTCAGAACCGGTGTCTTCTTATAATGTATTCTAGAAGATATACACGGGAATTGTTTTCACAAGGGAAGCATGAAATATAGCACTTCTTATAATGACATGAGGTCACTAAATTTCTGCTCCTTTATTAGTTGTTTTTTTGTTCGTTTTTGTTTGCATTTTCCTAAGCCCAGAGCAGTATGTGATATTTATTGGTAAACATGGTGAATAATTGCCACTGGGAATAACTTTGACTAGTCAAAAAAAAGTTCCTGCTTGTTTTAGAACAGGACAACAAATATTGTTCAAATTCTCCCCAAACCACATTTTCATAAAACTTGCAAAAACAAGGTCACAAATTTACTTTTTTTTCCCCACCAATGCATATACATTTAAACAAGCTCATTACCTCAGTGTATGAAGAAAAGGCTTCACTTGCAGAAGATGGTCCTGAACAGAAAGAGTTTAATTTGAGGGATGTTGCACAGTGTTCAGTATTATTAGGATTGATCTTCTCTGTAAATATCAATAATCTTGATTTAAGAAACATTTTGAACTATAATGAAACTTAACATGGAAGAAGACAATCAATACGAAAGGGAGAAAACAAAACAAAGAAATAAACCTAATTCACTGAGGAAAGCAGAAGTGTGGGCAGCTGTGCACTTTCTAGGAGCTTTGTACAACAGCGGGGAATAGCTTGAATACACTCAGCTGTAAACACAGTGTTATGGTGTTAATGCTCTTTGTGACAGTCGTCTTTTTATTTAGTCTAGCACTCATCGAGAGAAGCCAAAAATACAGCATAAGAGGCCATTTCTGAATTGGCCTGTTGATTTGAAAAACATATTCCTCCTTTTTCATTGAAATTTGGTACAAATGCCAGAGAACAAAATAGCAGCAAAGTCCATATGTATTTATATCCTTACATTCTACAACCTGGTTGGTATTTTGCCTACCAGCATTTTAAGAGTGAGAGTATTCATTACTGAAAACTGGGCGGGGGAACTCACACCATTAATTTTTCAGTGGTATGAAAACATGAATTATGTTCTGGCAAGTTTTAGTATCTTTCAGATACACCATAACGATTTTGGAGATCTCTCCCTGTTTTTATTGCAATAAGATGCTGCTTTATTAGATAAAACAGCCTAATAAACACCAGTAGGCATAATGGTTCATTATACATTCAGACAACTTAGATGAGAGATTTCAGTTGCTATTGAGTGCTTAAGACAAATCTAAAAGCACTAAAAATTCCCTCACTTCTTGAAAGGGGAAGCCAGTCTAAGACAAACCCACCTAGAACCTCATTCCAGGCAGCATGTTGCAAGACCCCTCTGGTGCAGCTCCCAGCTACAGACATTAAAATGTAAAAGTAAGACTGATGGGGAGAACAAGGAATGGTGTTTTGTCAGGATAAGGCTTGTTCAGTATTGCTAAACATTGACCCAAGAACGTTGGGAACTATTGAGCAACATACTAATCATCTACTTATTAACATAAGTAAACTAAACAGAGATATTCCATAATAATACATGAAAATAATGCAATCAGACCGCATCTGTTTATGCAGAAGTGTTTTCAAAATCCCAAGCTCTTTATATATGAAAAAAGTAATAAAATGAGTACACTACTGATTAAAATAAATATATACTTAGAAACATCAAAAGATATAAACTCAAAATGCAATCTCTTGACAAAAAGCAATTGATTCTAGTTTAGTAAAAATAATTCATTTTTTTCCAGAGGAAATAGACAATTCAAATCATAATTAGCAATATAACTCAAAGTAATATTCAGAAAGAGAACAGTGAGAACAAGAACTGAAGTGAAATCATTATGCCTATAGAAGTAGATTAGAAACCAAAGTATTAGAAGTTTGCAAGATAAATTTGCAATATGTGATGACGAGAGTATATTTGAGAGAAGGAGGGAGTAAAGAGTTGGAAAGGGAAATGGAATATTTATGGAATGACAGAACAATGAACTTAAAATGGAATAAAATAATCAGCCTACTCAGTGGTCTGCTAAATTTAACTTTTAGTGGAAATCTTTTCATTTATATTCATGGTCTTTCAGACTTTATGTATTGGTGCCATAATATATTCCAGGATAATCCCCTAAAAGTGAGGTATATAATTAGGGTAAATCTAAGAACTAACATTGAAAATAATGGGTGGCAAATATTTGGCGCAACTAAAACTTGTTATATAGGAACTAAATGGACAACGTAAGAGTGATCCATAAGTCCAATGAGAACACAAACTCAGAATTTTGTAGAGAAATCATCTGACACTGCATTTTGATGATGATCTTTCCTGGATACTGCAAGAAGACAGCGTCCATACTAGCAAATGCCTATGCCTATGGCATGGACTATGCCTGGGCACTGGCAAACAACTACCCAGACTCACAAACAGCTCCAATATTCCCTAATACAAAATGGTCTCCTTGCAGCTCATTCTCCTAAACATTTCCTGGCCCTGCTTTAGGGGCTTGAATAACAGAGTCCATAGCCGGGGACAATTTGCACATCAGCATCCAGGTTTGGCACTCGGGAGCACCATGCCAAATTGGCTTCAAGCCCCAGGAGGGCTCCTGGACTTGTCTGCACAAAAGTAGCCTGGGTGGCTGATTCCAGAATACACAGCAGCAGCAACAGAGTTTAGGTCTCTTTTTGTAGGCCCTCCTCCCCTAACAAGCGATTACCCAGAAATAACTTTATGCCATTAGAAAACAGTAGAAGGAACAGCTTTCCTTTGAAGCAGTAAATATTTATTGTTCTCCTACATATTGATTGCTGTTAATTCTATAATTTTCTAATGCAGTCTTTTATACAGTCTTTTGCACAGTTCTAGCATTTCATTATACACTCAAACCTGCCAGGCCAAGGATTAGGTGAAAGTTTTGCATTTTGAGCAAGGATGGCAAATGCAATGGCCACTAGAGAAAGGTCACAGTGATGCCTGTATTGCGTGATGATACAATGGCAGTGCTAAGTGGCAATAATAAGCAGCAATATAAAATTATTATAATGCATAATTTAGCTATAATACATAAAGATTGTAAATCTTTCATCATGAAATTCAAAGTTTTATTTAGCCATCTCTCTCATTTTTGGATCCTTAGAACAGAATAAGCCTCTGAATGGCTTCCTCAAAACTTATCTTCAAATTTTTGTCAGGGATAAGATTTGCTTTCACGCAGAGAGTGAATCCTATTATCAATCCTGTGGGATACAGGAGCTCCTTCCTTACTAGCTCTCGTGAGTTTTCATGTGTACGGGTCCTGGTACATTTCTCTGCTTAGACTACCACTGCAGTAGTACCTCCACCCAGCAGCTAAGATGATCCAAATTTGTGCGTTCACCCACAGATTTCCTAGCATGGAACAGAGCCGAAGCAAGTTATCTACTGTTTATGTATGTACAACATCTAAATACAATAATAATTCACCACTCTCACCCTTATTCCCATCATCATCATGAGATGAACGAAGATTCAGTCCTTTCCATTTTCAGGAAATGTTGTTGCCGTAATACAATTACTAAGTCACAGCCATACTGCTGATCACAAAAAAAAAAAAATAGATAAATTTCTTGGCAACTCTGAAAAAACACCCATTTTATTTTCTTGTGAAAAACAGAGACATGAAATGTCTAAATGTTACTAATATTTTAAAGAATCAAGTCACACAACAAAAGATTCTTTAGTTTCTGAAATTTGTCTCACACATGATGGCATTAGCACAAATAATGGTAACTACTCAAGAAAATATTACTGTTTGAATATTGATCATTCATAGAAATCAATAATATATTAGTGGCATTACACATTAGGCTCTCAGAAAAATAGTTAAAACACTGGCAATCAAATCCTTAAGAAATACTTGAAACTAGATGTTCTACAACTTCTGCAGTGTTACCACTGCATATCACATTTGTAGTCAACCCCAATGAATTTATTTTAAATAATCTTTTAACAAATCATATTCCAAATCAAACAAAAAACACCATGTCTAACATTCCAATCTTAAATCTCTATTTCTGCCAAAACTACTTTGAGTACTTAAGCAACAACATTAATAAACAAAAAAAAAAAGCAAGGAGGGATGCTTAATGCATGTTATTGCTTTCTCTGAACACAGCCCTGTGAGGTATGTTACTGAATCTAGCAATAAACTTTTATATCTATGACTACACCCACAGTAAAACAAAATTTATGTACTCTTTTTATTTGATCTATAAAAATGCATAGGAGGAACAGATAAAATTACTTACCTGGTTTACTACTAAGGCTGAGAATTTAAGGATCATATCTATTATTGCTATGGCCTACCCTAGCTGCATACACTGAAAACACTGAACGCAAAGCTTGTTTCTTTGATGAGAAAAATGGATAGTTTGTTTTATCTTGCCTTTAATTCTATTGTATAAGAAAGGCAAGAAAAGGTGGAAAGTCAAGTTCCAAAGTGCCCTTTAAAATTGCATAAAATTTCAGAGGAAGAAAAGCCAAGAAAAGACTTCTCATGAATAAAACATGCTCAGAATAAAAACATGGCATTTCCTGAATATATGAAGACTTTTCTATGTATCTGTGAAGATTTTATATATGAAATATATAATTTCTCTAAGTTAGGTCATAGTAGAAGTAAAAATGCAGTTGTGTCACTCATACTCATACTTGATCACATAAATTTCAAGGACATGAGACACTTCATGCATGAACACTGAACAGGTTTGTGAGTATACACATCTATTTTTTTTTTTTTTTTGTAAACCCTGTAGGAGAAAGGCTGTGATGTTTTGTGAGAGTTATCCAGTCTTTTGTTAGGGTAGAGAAGTCTATCAGGAACTGTTTGTCTTAGGCAAGAGCTGATGGAAACATCTCTATCACCCCACGCTTTTAAAAGTCATCCCTGAAAGCAGTAGGCACCCAATCCTGTCCTGTGAGAGGCTGTCATAGTAACATTTTGCTAACCATCACATATTTCAGGTTTTATTGAGAATTCAGTAAAACGTGTAATGACATTCTTGCCACCCAAGTCACATTCTGCCTGAATTTCTGAAAGGTCATCGCAACTATGATTTGAACTGCTATACTCAACCCAGAGTCTAAGCACACACAGCGAGATTCAGACAACCTCCAAAGGATATAAATTAGCTTAAAACACATGACATATTTAGGAGGAAGGCACCTCAGATGACTTTTAAGATAAGTACTGTTTCTCTTACCAGAAACCTTGGAGTCTTCTGTTATGAACATTTTATGGTTCATAATCTTAATGTGCTATGAGTGATAATCGAAAAAGAAGAGAGCTGGGAGAGTAAAAGAGTTAGCCAGTGCCCTGTTTCGTAAAAGAGAAACTGATGTCCCATTTCTAAGTGCCAGGCCATGAGCCTGTGACAAACATGGGCTACCGTACGCCCAGATTGTGCTTACTGCCGCGCTCGGGAGAATTGCTACTCATGAAGAGAAAGGCAGCCCGACTTCTGATCAGGCCAAGCTGCTGTTTGGTTGTCTGGAGAGGGGAAGGGCTTTGTTGCTGATGGTTTATTTATGCTCGTTTATTTTTAAATAGCAGCTGTCTGAAGCCGTACAGTGTTTGGAGCGTGAAATTAAATCTCAGGAGAGATGGATTAGAGAACAGAATGCCAGGGACTCAATCACAAGTTCATGATAAAGGTGGTTTATCCTATAGCCCTGAAAAATCTATTATGAAGCTTTACAGCCTATCATTTGCTAGTTATAATTGTTTGCTACAACCCTGCATCATACATACAGGCCCATATGCACCTGCACATATTTCCCTTCATTCATATATGCACATTTCTGCATATGTAATATTCTGGCATATTCCCTTTACAATATTGTTTTTCTGATTTCTAAGAACAGTACCTGTTAGAGACACAAAATACCTTAGAATCAAAGCAAATGCCAAATATTACCTCGTACTATGTACATTTGTCATGAATTCCTGCCTGACACACCATCAGTTCCTCTCCAGCCAGCAGCACATCTGCTGTAGTAGCCCTTGCCTCCTGTTATTATATTAACTTTAAATAAAATCTTTAATGATACTATTATTTCTAGAGACTTTTCTTTTAAGGAGGAGATAAGGGGAAAAGGAGACAATCTAATTAAAGGTACTCATTGATGGTGGCAGCCTAATGCTTTTACTTCTAAAAATTCCCTTAAAAGAGTTCAGATGAAACATGATTCTTAATAATCAGAGACACAAGAGCATTGTAGAGTTGATGGTTTAATATTATTCTTTGACTTGACACCAACAGGGTATACTTTTTCCCCTGAAATATATTTGATAAAGTAATAGCAATCAAACTGCTATAGTAAACTAATAGAGGTAATGAAACTCTATTGGCACCCAGAGACTTTTGAAATTGGAGAGAGACATTAGATTAATTTGGAAATCAGTCTCTCATTAATTCATTACATGGCTCTTTTTATAATTCTCACATGCAATCATGATATGGTACATGTAAAAATTACAGGTGAGAGAGCAGGTGAGATCTTTTAGGAAATTATCCATCAGTGGAAGAAAGAGTTCTTGATCTTTAGTATTTCATAACACGTGACTTCTGATTTCTTTACTCCCCCTCATTCTCTCCCTTTCTGAATCCATATCCACATCTAGATACCTTATATTTTGGGGAAGAGGCGGGGAGGGGAAACTGTCTGGAAAGAATCATAAGCAAGACGAACAATCAATACCTTTAACAGATCAAAACGTTTTTTAAAGTGTAACATGGTTACACTCATGGTGACAGGATTTCCCTCCTGGTGGGGTGACAGCCTGGAAGTGACAAAGAAGCACACTCAATACGATTAGCGACTCACCAGGGCAGCTTCAGTTCTGCAGACACCATCCTAATAAAAAGAGAGGGAATGAGACTCCGAAAGGTGGCAAATTGTTCCTAAAGGGGAAGAAAGAAAGAAAAAAAAGCCATGATAGCGTTAATATTTGTGCTGCGTTTCAGAATGTGATTAATTTTTGATTATAAAAAAAGTTTGAATAGGATGACTTTTTGACTTCTACAGTAAGTACATCTTTATTGGACCCAGTAGGGCCACCAACTCATATATGGTATTTAAAACAGAATTCTTATCTAATTCAATCTGAAAACAGCTATAATCTACAAAGGAACTAGAATGACAGCATCTGCTTCAGGAAATAGCTCAAAAGTGCAACCTGTCAGTGAGAGCAGCAAATTCAGCAACCAATGCCAGAGCTGGGTAGGTCTTCCTGCACGGTGTGAAAGAGCAGAAAACACACAGGAAGTTCATAGAGAAAAGGAATATACAACTTACAGCTCAATGAGACACTGGCAAATGTGGGATTCACAGTCCATGTCATCATGGATAACTGACTTTCTTTGGCCAAATGCTGAGCAAACGGCTCCTGACCCCTGAAAAGCGTCTCTCAGTGCATGGTTGTCAGAGCACAGCAAGGGCCACACACTAGGACCCTCCCACCAGTGTCCCATCTGCCTTAAAAAAATTGTAGCAAAACAGATAAGACTCTCAGGAAACAGGTGACATTGCTAAGGACTTTTTAACTGCAGATACCAACTAACTCAAAATAAATTCATGATAAGTAAATGGCTGCTCATATATCTATGCATCACTGAACAGCATGGTCCAGAAAGGGGCTGCTTTAGCTGCAAAGTCACCAGGCTCAAAAAATAACTTAGCAGTTACCATGTTATCTTGTATAGTTGCTATCCTGTGGTACTGAATGCTGTTCTCCCCTTCCTCTTTTGAAACCCAAGATGTTGGCAGAATTTAAGGGCAGTCAAGCAGCACCAACAAACCTCACCCTCTTTGCTTAGCTGCTACAGATAAATAATGACTTGAGAAGGACAAATAAACTATTTGTCCAAGGTGATCTTGTGAACTGCTTATTAAACCATGTCTGTGTTAATGGCTCAGGTGAACATATTAATGATATATTTAGGAAGCATCTGGTTAAATTTTCATATTTTTTCTTTAAATGTACTTCAGTTTGCCTCTATTAGTAATAAAATATAGCTTTGTTGGCAGGGCAAATCACTCATAGTCGGGGCGGGGGGGGGGGGGGG
>VWPW01026092.1:62651-171451 GCA_013389825.1 Crypturellus undulatus
AAATATATACATAGAGAGAAGTCCAGTCCAACAGCTTGTTTGGACTCCAAGTTTGCTCCCTAATGTGCGTGTGTGCACACGCGTGTTTCATTAGCAGACTGGGAGACCATGATTCACATAACTCGCTCTAAAAGTTCTGCATCTACTATTTGATGCATTGATCCTTTCATTTAATAGCTAGCCCTTAAGCCATAATAACTTACAGATATATGCATTTATTCTACAATAGTCTGAAAGGTCTTTTTAAATATTCATTCTATTCTGCTAAATAAGCAGCCCTCCTTTCCAGGGGGCCTGTGATTAACACTCCCTCCATCCATCACCACCATACACTGCCTTTGGGAAAGCCTGATCCTTGCGCCCCTCTGAAAATGGAGCTTGAACCAGAACTTATTTCCCTGCTTCTGCTACTGCCAGCTTCATGACTTTAGACAAATCACTTCACCTTACTGTATCTCAGTTTCCTCTCCATTAAAACAGGGATAGCACTTACCTTCATAAAGCATGTCCAGTTCTACAGATTAAAAATAAAACGCTATCTATGAACTTCACACAATTATTCCACACACAATGGAAGTTTCCTCTCACAGGACTGCAGGATCTGGTTGGCAATGATAAAGCTGTCAACCCAAAACTGCTCCTGGCAGCCAAAACCCTGCATCAGCATCATGGCCCAGTGCCATCAGCAGGACCATAAATAAGGGATGGGACACATTTGTTCTTGTGGAAAGGACGCTTGACAGGATCAGCAGCAGCAGTTGAACTTCCAGAGCTGGTTTCTGCTGACTGACTTGCAGAAAAGCAGGATCTAACCCAGTGTTACCTAATATAGGTAACCCAGGAAAATACAGGAGCTATACATATGCGTATATGAGAGAGTATATGAGAGAATTTTCTATTGAAAAGCAAGTGGGCTGCATAACATAGTGTTCAGAAATAGTTCTAATAATGTTAGCTAATGCTGGATTAAAATAGTGACCTGCCTATTTGACTAACTATTCCAGATGCTATGGAATCATTATTTCCAACTGGCAAATTTAATTGTATGGTAAATTAATGTGGAAAAGTCTCCTTACTGATGTTTAATAAGTATGAAGGAAATACACTCAACTTTTCATATAATGCAGTCAAATTGCCTAAGCAATAAGTGCACATTAGATGTCATATTTATTACATCAAATTGGTGAACACTGTTAATACATTAACATTTAAAAAGGTAGCCCATGGCAAGTCAATTTCACAGCAATTAAAACCGAAAAACTGGTAATTGACATTTGATAAGTGTGTTAATTGATATCAAGCCTGCAACAGCTAACATGTTAAATGTCAATTAAATCCCTGTGTTTTTACAATTAGAATTTATTAATAAAGAATCTAATTACAAAATGTTGGTTATGTGATATTATGTTAATTATGCAACAACTAATTCTATTGCTAAAAAAACTTGCTCAGTCCTCATTGGAACTTCTAAAGATTCCCTAATTTCTAGTGTTTCCCATTTAAGATGTCCTCTGTTGTACTGGCTTTTTTGTTGTACTGGCTGTAATGGATGCCAAGTTGTTAGAATGGTGCACAGTTGGTGCATCAGCCGTAGAATATTGAACAGACTCAAGATGAACACTTCTGGCCTACCTACACCATAGAGTGGAAGGGCAAGAGGTTTCAATCAAAATGAGAATGGCAATACCAATATTTTTCTATTACAAAGCAACTGCAAATCTTAATTAGATGTATATGTTGGATCGTATTAACAGTTTAAATTTTATAAAATTTTATATAGCTTCCCATTAATTTTCACCACTGCTTCTATCTAAGTTCCTCTGGTGGGACAGTCCTAGGTTGTTACGTCCGAATTTGAATGGATACTTTTTTTGCCCAGTGTAAGATCACCAGCATAAAAAGGTCCTTTTCACTAACAAAGTTAAAATTGATTCTCTATTGGTCTTGTTTGTTTGCTCAGAACACTTGTTTCAATTGTCACTTCTGCTATTGCAACTTTTACAGCTTACTCTGCTTTTAATCTGGCACTAATAGGGAAAAATTGATTTTATTTCCACTTATTTCCTGGTTTGTCACAGGGTCATCTCCATTTGGGACAGCATGCCAGCATGCAACACCACCTTCCTTCACTGAGTGAATGGAGATTAGGTTTACATTAAAGGAGGATTCTGTCAGGAAGGAATGTTTTGGCCTGACAATATTCGTAATTAGATTCTTAAAGAGAGAAATGCTTTGTTGAAAGTGTTTAAAAATTAACCTCTTTTGAAATCTGAAGCAAACACCCTTAGGTATCTTGAAATTAAAATTGATTTAGTATAACTTTTTTTTTTCCTTTTCTTTCCTTCTTCTTCTTCTCTCTCTCTCTCTCTGTTTTTTTTAAAGAGATTTGAATCTCTTCATCTCGTCAACCAAATCTTAAATGCAAACAAAAAGCAAACTTCAAAACTGACACACATTGTAGCACCATTCATGTGACTTAGGCTCATTCATAAGATAGGCTTTGAGAAGAGTTGAGAGGTAGCACTAAAAAGCCACTCAGTAAACACACTAACAATTTCCAGCATTTGTTTAAATATTTGTCTAGTAAAAATCCATGTCTTTAGCATACAGTTATCCTATTCCTGTATTATGTAGTATATACAGTCAGTGGAACAATTTAACAGTCTAACATGTTATAAGGACAGAATCACCTCCTTTTCATTTTAGGAAAAATAGTTTGTCAAATTGTTTTTTTCTATTTCATTTTCAACTATTCTAACTGTGCAGAACTTTTGGTTCAAGAGGCTCCAAAAATACAGCTCTTTGTGACTACAGGCACAGAGCGAGACAGGCCTCTGCCTAATTTCTTGGCTCTGAGTGAGGTTTGGACAAACCGGGGCCTTAATCAAAGACATCAAGTTTTATGTACCATATCAGTTTACAGATGAGATTAATGTTTCAGAAACGATTATTTAAGGATGGTAGACCTCCTTGATTTATAACTACACAAACACTGGGACCATCATACATGTCTCCTTTGGTCCCTACCTCCTCCATGCACTGCACTGAAACCCCAGAAGCTATAGGAGCCATCCAGGACAGAAAGGGCCAGAAGATTTTTGAGATGTAAAACACACCTCATGGACTGGGCTGAACTGCTGTAATGGTCTGTTATTCTGAAAGAGGAGAACTTGTTTTAAATGCACACAATTCAGTCCTGAAGTATAGAATTGCCCAGAAAAACTCAAAAAGCAACAAAAAAATACTAGGGACCATTTTTCTTTGTGAAAAGACTCCTAGTCACAATGTTGGCTTGAGAAATGGCGTATTTGACTTGATCTTCACCTCAGTTTCCTTTCCTGCAAGCTGAAGCGGGTACCCCCAACTATTCAGCCTCTGTCTTACTCCCACATCCTTTGATAGCAATCCTTAGACATTTTCATACGGAAACAGACTGAAAAAGTGGACAGATTTTTGTAACTGAGTTACTTAAAGTCCAATTACCTGATCTGCCTGGTTTGAAAGAAGGCTCTTGCACATCATGCTTTTGCAGCCCAATCTTTTCGCAAGTGACGATTTCAATAGCTTCCCTTTTTTAGGCTTACATTTCCTAAAAAGAAAAAAAAAAAAATCTCCTGATGATTAATGAAAACCAGTATAAAAGAAGTTTGGACAAATCAATGCTTTAGAAAAAGATATCTTTTCCTAGGAAAACCTCTGATCTGTTCTAGGCAGTTCCATCTGAAGATAAAATCTGCAGCTCTGCTTCCTGTGCAACTTAGATGCACTTCAATAGCTAGTTTTTTTGGTTGCTCTTGCATCCGGAAAGCTGAAGAAATTCTTCAAAGCTCTTTTGTAACCCTCTTTATATGACATTTCAAGTGTCTTTATAAATTCTGTTTCTGATATAAATACTCTTGAGATACTAAACTCTTCCACAAATTCAAAATTCCATCTCATATACAAGGCAAGCCATAATAAATTAAAAAATATTGCTCTTGTTGCTCTTAACAGTAGCATTCCAAAGAAAATGGATTCCAATTTGCACCATATTCAAGTAGTTATTTTCTGTCATTCAAAGTAGTGTCTTTTTAACTTTATTTTTTTTTCCAACTCTGCTGATTGAAATGGAGGTCACAGCATAAACACAGATTGGTCAATTTGACTATTTTCATCAATAGAAATTAATTTTTAGCTTAGAATTAAAAAGTTTGTTTACATCATATTTGACTTTCTGAAGAACAAGCAGCATAAGCAGCCTTTTACATTCCTGGGTGCAGATATAAATCTTACTCTGGGTTTTGTCACCTCGCTTCAGTTTCTGCAGCTTCCTTCTCTGCAGCCTTGACATGATAGTCCAAATGGTCAATAGCAGAACTTCTCCCCTGGCCACTTTTCCTGCCTTCTTTGCATGTTCTCTGTCCAAAGATCAAAGATAAATTGTCTTTTTCACTTCCAAAGACCTTTCATAAACATTCCTCAACTCTTTTGAGGGTTAAGAGACAAAATCAAAACAAAACATATTACTAAAATATTTTGTATTGCATAAAACCGGAGAAGAATAAAAGGAATTTGTAGGATTGAGTAATGTACCATTCATTTTAAACAGAAGTGCTTTCCTTCAGGATTTTTTATTTTTATCGTTAGTTTTATTCCTTTTAATGACAGAAAAGAAGTGATAATTAAAAAAACAGTCTTATTTTGTCTTTAAACTATTTTACTTGAGTTTAATAAAGTTGTTCAAAATACTTGCAACATTATTAGGCCCAGCATTTAAAGAACTCAAATGAATCTTCAAAGTGCTCAGCTTATGAGATTTGCAAAATTAACTTTGTAATTACAGTATGCAACAAAATTCAGTGCTGACAGGCATTTTCCAACTGAATGGAGTTCATTTCTAACATTAAACATTATGTATCCTGTCTCAGATAATTTGGCTTACCCGAGGATAGGTACCGTAATAGAGACAGATTTCCTAGCTATTACCTCTAGAGAAAAAAAGTCAGAAACTACATCACAGATTGCATATTGTCAACCTGCTCATTTCAATATCTACCTGCTTTTGAGAAGTAAATTCTGAAGGACAGATCCTGTTTACACACACCCAAGTCTTGTTCTGTTTAAAGGTCCTGCTTAAAGGCTGCCAGGTCACCTTCTCATCTATCCGTTTTTGTCTGGAAAAAAAAAAAACAACCCTCAAAATACTCTACAATAGAGAATTTGGTTGGTAACACTACAGGGACAATGTGCATTTACTTTTCTATTAAAAGAAAAAATAAAACACCTCTTACCTCAACACATAAATAGTAATTCTTTAGAGAGCAGAGTGACTGCCATTCCTTTACAGATGGGGTATGTTACAAACCATTCTGACTGCTTTTAAAAAGAGAAACTCAAATTTAAATCTTTATAAGCAGGTGCTTTGAAGAAGGGTATATGCACATTCGTCTTTCACAGTACCTTCCCTTACCCCCAGCAGTATCTTTAAAAGATAGTTCTGTCATACTTAGTGAAGAGAAAAAAACACAGAATTGACCAACAGATCTGAATAAGAGTACAGCATTTACCTAAATCTTAGTCATCAGTGGAAGGAGCATGCTGAAGAAATGAATTAAAAAAAAAAGTCATACGTATATAAACTGAATGCAGCTAAACAGTTGAATAACTTCTCTGGAGATACAGTGAGTTCTCTTTATTTTGTGATATTTAGATCAAAACAGTATAGAGGTGGGCTACAGGCCAGGAGAGAACTGGCTTCTTGATAAGCCTGTAGCCAGATCTGGTCCCCCACCATGTGACTCGTCCCTGCAACCTGCTGTATAACACGACCTGTATGTGCAATTCCACGCGACTGCAACGTGCCTGGCAGAGTGTTTGATTCACTGCTACAGCTTGAATGAGTAGCTTTGTGGTATGCCCAAACACACACCTCCTCATGTGCATGCCGTTAATATGTAAAAATATCTACCGTACGCTGAGTGGACAAATGCCTATAACTTCTGTGCTGAGCACATGTCTAGGTATAAAACTAGCTCTCCCTCTGAATGAATGCAACAGATCACGAAGCGAACTGTCATGTTATTTCTCATTTAGACTGAAAATCTTTTACGGATCAATAAGATAGCCAGTTCCTGAACCTATCCTTCTATGTTTTTATCCTTCATATTTAGCAGTGAAAAGATTCAGTGTATTATCATTCCACTTGAAGTTTTCCTAAAAATATACTTCTACACAATCGTAATATGATGCATTCTTGATCCATATGAAATAATTAACAGATTATACTTGCAAGAAACTTACTATAATTACCACTATTTTTATTATACTACCACCTATAAAGTTAGCTATTAAATACATATATATACATATATATAAAACCACTGCCCTTGCTCTTCATTATGTTTGTTTTTATTTCATAGCAGTGGTATCTTGAGGTTTGGTAATACAGAGATTTATTAAACTAACTATGCCAAATCAACTAGATATAATCTCTTGCCTTAGAACAAACAAACAAACAAAAATAAAACACATTTCTGCCCGGAAATTAGCCCCCTCCCACAAGGGAAACTGATTCTAATTTAATGCTAAAAGCCACTTGATATTCCTACCTGGACACCCTCCAGGCTTTGCGGGAATTATGTCATGTATATGGCTGTTCTCCAGATTCGTTTCCTCCTGTGTAGAATTATGATATTCTAAAAAGAAAAGTTTCTATTTCTTGTACAGAGAAAATAGTAATCAACATTTGGTGCCAATTTTGGAATATTGCTGTTCTATAGTCCACATTCACATTTGGATCATCTAAACAAGATAGCCCAGAAACAATCATTCCGTGCAAAAACTGAGCACATTTTTTACATTCAGGAAAATGAAGAGACAAAGCTCTCAGTACTTGTAATTTGGACACCAGCTCAATAAGCCTCATGGTATTTGGAATTCTTGCATTATGTAAGATTAAAAAAACAAACAAAGAAATAAAAAAAGCCTAACAAGATCTCTAAATAATGCAACATTTTTTTCAGTGGATGGAACCTGATAAAAAAGAATCAAGAAAATTTTTACTCAAATTTCATCAGGGCCTTTCATAGGTTGTGCAAGGCCATCAGATTTTTCTATTTAAAACTTTGAGGTACAGAAAAACACTTTTTATTCAAACACCTGCAAATTTAATAGCATACAAGCCTTTAACCGAATTTTTTAACCTTGGGAAGATATCTACTAGTTTGACAGACTTTAAATCTACAGAATGGCACTTTCCGTTTCTTTTCTGCCCTAGAACTACAAATATTAGACTAACACAAGAATATTGGTTTTGTTTTCATGACAGTTCTTAAACTAGAGAAAGATAGAATGTTTGGGGCTTTGTTTAGTTAATACATACATACACACACACACATATATATATACACACACACGCACACACATATCGTATATTCACACACACCACACACGTATATTTGTATCTTCAGCAATTTCCAGATCCAAAAAAGAGAGGAATCTGTTAGATGGTTAAAGTTTGGGCACACAAGTCACCTTCAGAGTGCTTGCATCATCTGTTACTAAATATTAGATACTCAGCTCCCTCGAATTTCCCCAATTTCCTACACGTTTTCCCCTACACACAATTGCATTGTTCTTTCTGATTGCTTTCTCTCTTTTTATCCATATTCCTCTTCCCATGTTTCAGCTGCTCCTTCACTACTTTACTCTCAAAGCTTCAAATAACTCCTTGAATTGCTTCTACAAACACCAAATCATAATGAAATACAGTAATAAAGACCTCAAAAATCACCTAGGCTGTACGTTAGATCAGCAACATCAAGAAAGGATCAAATCTGACTTATTAGTCTTTGATAGATGTCAATGACACGTACTATTAATTATTGTAAACACAGGAAATGAAATCTCAAGAAATATTAATGTCTGTTTGTGAAGCAAATAAAAACTGATTAATTGCAATTTAGCTGCATTTAATAATTCAGAGAAACAGAATCTTTTTCTCCTTTTTACTTCAGGCAGAATGTTTCCACTTTTGTCTATTTTATTTTCCTAAAACCAATCATGAAATTGCTATTTTTCACTATTTGATTAGGTTCTGTCAAAAGTTGTGCATTCCCAAGAACAAACACCATACATGAATCAGCTAAGCATTGTACTGTTCCACTTTTAATAGGGCCTAATTTAGCATTTTTCCTAAATAACTTCATTTTCAAACCTAGCTCAGTAGTCTTCTATGTTTTACTGACTGCACAGCATGTTCAGTGTACTTCTCAAAGGGGTTCTTGCTATACGTGTACCACAGAATCGCAGAGATGATGGTGAGGCTTATTTTTTAACATGATAAAAAAATGAAAAGGAGAATGCATAGGATGTTGGCATAGCCATGCACGGTTGCACAGCTGGTTTGCAGTGATAAAAATGCCTGCAGTTTCATGTCAAACACACACATACACCCCCACCCCTGATCCCCAACAATCAAGGGCAATCCTTCTCCTATCATTTTAGTCTCAGACCTCTTTCTTACCCTGATTGAGGCTAGACAGTCTCCTGTCGAGCAGCTTGCTCCTGTTTGCAGAATTTCAGTTCATCCGTGATGCAGGCAATGACTTCCAGCAGGGCTGAGGATTGCTCCCTGTGGTGAGCCCTGTCCTCCTGCTGCAGTGACCAGAAAACTTCAAATCACTGGGAAAAATTCCAAGCATTGTACAAGAGAGCACATTACATGAGATGTTCCCACACAGGGCTAAACCTGTCAGCTCTTAAACAGAGTGTAGATGCATGAGTAAAGGAACCATCCTTCAAAACTGGATTAATGTATTCAAAAGGTTATTTAAGCTCCTCCATAGGTTTAAGCCATATCTACATAACCTACATCAGTAGATACTGTAAGTGCCTTCTTATTGCCACAGAGATGCATGCCCTCAGCACTGGGCTCTGCGGCCGAAGTTAAACTCTGCGCTCTTTCCATGGCTTTCTTATCTCATGCTTTGTAAGACATATCTCCATACAGCGGGGGCAGCAAGTTTTGCACTTAGTGACTTATGGTAAAACTTTATGACAAAGTTTTCCTCTTTTCTCCCAAATATTCTCACTTCTTCCTTCTTCTAAGGCTTGTTATACCTTAACACTCCATGCTGTGTTTCAAGTCTTGCACAGTCTTTCAATTTTTTTCTGCCTTTGACACCAAGGAGTGGCTCATCACCCAGCCTTTATTTTCCAGGCAGGTAAAATGGAAACTATTACAGACTTTCTGGATAAAGAAAATAATTTCTCAACGTTTTTCTGCCTGAGCTTGCACAGGCCTCTGATGAAAGAGGCACCAGAACTGGAGCTGCTTGGACAGTGAGACAGCAGATGGCAACTGAATTCAGACTCTTCCCCTGCCAGAACAGCATCTGTTTGCGGATGAGAAGTTTGCTGATGGAAAATCCATAGAGGGGACAAACATATCCCTGATGTGATTTGCAAAGAAATACTGCACAGATCTGAAGCTGTAAGCCTTGGTCTATTTAGCAAAAGGATGGATAAAATGCCCGTCCTGACTGTGATTCCGCTCATATTGTGATTTAGGAAGCTAGGGAAGACCTTCCCTGGTTAACTGAACGGCCACAGTGCATTTTAGCATGGCCCATTGCTGACTTTATCTGGGCATGAGGCGGTGATTCCAGGTATTTGTGAACATGTTTTCACTTAGGAATGATTAGGAATGAACACATTTGCAAACAAACTAACAGTGTATTCTGAGGCTTAGCAACAGCCATGGAATATTGCTAGGCCTTTTTCTAAAGCAATACCTTAAGGCAGATGCTTGGAAAGTAACCTTGCATGATTCACAAAGCACTTGAAACCACTGCAATTTCCCCTGGAATGAGCTGCAAAGAGAAAGCTGCAGACAATGCCTTAGCCTAGCTGGGTCAAGGAATGAAATGCAAAGGTCTGAACAAAAAATTACAGAAGGGAATTTTTACTTCCATCGTACAACTACATAACTATAACTTCTGCTCATTGTGTCTGAACAACTTCAAATGCCCAGATATTATGTATGAGATTACGTTTTCCCATTGCCCATCCTTTGCTAGCAGAAATATCATCTTTATTTTTAATCAAAAAAAACAAGCTAGCATATATCAAGGATACAGAATTCTCATATATAATTATTGGGATTATTAGGAATGAACTAACTTTGCAGGGCTACAATTAAAGGGTAACTTTAGTTTGGCCCCAAAAGTTAGCCCTCCCATAATATTACAGCCTCTTCTCCACATCACTGACACTGAAGCAGCAAGATTTTATGTATATGCAGACAAATGTGCATATCTCTATAAATTTCAAAGCTTTATAGTAGTTTTGCATATTTCACATTATTCATGTCATCAAATGTTAACAATCGCATTCACTTTTGAAAACTAAGTACAGAATCAAAGAAGAATATGGACCAAAAAAATAGTAAGTCCAGTAATACAGATTTTTTTATACCATTAAAAATTAAAAATCCAGATCTGTATTGAAACTGCTGACTTTAACGCCCTCAAATATGTTAAGGATTGTTTAGGTACACGGCCTTATACATTGCAATCTGGAAGCATACCTGTATGAATGTACTTCTGAATTTTACATATATGGTAGAGGTAGTGGAGTCTCTCCTTATTTTAATTTTTTTTTCAAGCCTTTCATTTTGTTACAGCTGCCTTTGCTTTTTGATCATATGTAAAACTGAGCCTGTTGGTAGAATAATTATATTCTCAGTGATGCAAAAATCAATGTTTTCCAGATGGACAATTGAAACGACTCTCTCGCTCTGTTTTAAAAGCAGCAATTGATATGATATATAAATATATATATATAAAATGTCCTCTCCCAAAAAAAAGAAAATAAGAATAAAAGGTTTCTTTATCACTTTCCATTTATTCATAACAGCAGTAACCTATAATTCTGACCGTCAAAGAAATAAACTTCAGAGACTCTGGAAGCCACCTCTAGGGCAACCTCTTCAAATCTACAGAAAAACTCAGGCAGAATTTTGGGTTGGGCCCATTCCAAATCACACATATTGTATGCGTACTAATTGATCCCTACAAAAATATCCTAACTACTGATGGAAGGAAGCAATGTGACAAGCCTAGAGACTACTACAGCTCCAAAGAATTCTCTGGAGCAATGACAGCTTTACCAGATGCCTATCTGTCCTCATATTTTACAACTTGGCAAAAGAAACAAACTGCTTACTCTCATCATTTTTTAGAAAAACAAAATGAAACAAAAACAAAGTAAAAATGTCTACTCAATAGAAACTATCTCATGTGCAGAAAAATTTGCTTCCATTAAGAAAACAATGTAAGCAAAATCAGCTTGTTATTTTGTCCTATGAAACAAATTTCCAACAACAATACTTTACTTCCAGTATGAGGCCAAATGCATCTGTCCAGGCTCACTCACTTCAAAATGTTCGTTTAGTTTAACAAGCTCCTCCTATTCCCCACTGATTACCTGCTAAATGACTTGGTTTACATTTATAGCTTTTTTTCTTCTTCTTTTTTCTCAGTTTACTCCTACTACAAAGAAATAGGTATCTCCAGATGCTGGTAGCAGATAAAGTGGTCAGTCTTACCTGCCGTGCCATATTGAGGGATACCAGCTGGGGCCTCTCATAAATACAAAGACTCAAGAATAGAAGGCCAGAACTTTTTACAAGGTAACGTCTTAATAGTTTCATGCTGTAGCACTCCTTGTAAAACAGTCCAGCTTCTTATCCAGCTCCACAGAAAGGAGATTCAGGTCTCACAAGGCGTGTTTTATTCGACTACAGTTACTGCTCTTTGGGACTTCAAAGACGTTTAACCTTCAACCCCACCGGTGCCGCTCGCCTTTCATGAGGCATCTGGGTAGCAGCTGACCTGTTAAATCACAGCTGCATCTGGAGAGTCACAGCCATAAACCACCTGAAAGGAGGGCTTCTGTATTGACTGTATATTTGAAATATGACAGGGTTACTGTCCTAATGACAACAAGGAATCTCAAAGTCTTTATGTGTGAAAGGAAGTATTTAAAACTTTAGAGAGAGCAAGAATAACAGCTCTTTTTCTTCCACTGTACAGGTTCAAAGTAAACCTTTGCAGCCTAATAGTTCAAGGGTGCTATTTAAGCAATTCCTCTCATTTGAAAAAAAAGAAGTGCTCTAACTCAATTCCTGTTTTTACTACAACAGTAAGATGTTTCATTTTAACTTGATAAAAGAAATGGCTCTTGTGGGATGCAACATTTCTACACACATTGCCTAAGGTAGCATTTAGACAGAGAACTTAGAGCAACATGTTCCAGGGAGTTATTAGCAGGTCTAATATCAATATAAAGGAGAGTACTGTAACTACCATAGTGACATTACTGATTTATCAGCAATGCTCTTGCCCTTCTATTATTACATTATACCCTATTTTCTATTATTCATTTATCTCAGTTCCAACATAAAAAGTGTAAAAAGTGTAACTAGTTCTTTTTGGTCTTCTTTCCAGTTTCAGCATCCTGTTTCAAGTAGTGCTTGGGCCATTGACATTAGCAATATTTTATACGAAAATGAAGCCAGTTGTTTTTCCTTAAAACTGATTTCAGTCAACTGGAAAGAAAAAGAGAAGCAACCACCACAAAAATAAAACACTTGCTACTTATCTGGAACCTCAGAATTTCCTGCTCATTTCAAGCTGAGATTTGAGGATCTCACCAGCTTAATTTTTCTTTTTTCTTCAGTCATCACCACCCGCCTGCTTTCTAGCCATTCTGAACACCAGCCAGTAAAAATAATAAAATGGGTTAATTGGAGAGATTTGCAAATCTAAAGACCCCATTTAACGGATATATATATCATGGGAAGAGAGCTATATGGTACAGCTTTCTGGTATAGCTTTTTAGGATTTTTACTAGGGCAGGGGAAGAGAAGTGAAAACCATAATGAAATATATTTTATCCAATGTGCGATAGTTGCAGGACACCTCGTTCATGCGCACAGTTCTTCTAATAGTTCACACTATTGCCAATCTAACTGTAAATTTCCCTTACTCAAAATTTTTCCCTGCTGAACCTCTTCACCATGTCTAGAATCACCTGTACTCTACGGAGGGTGAGGAATTTTGAAATTAAGCTCTCAATCAGAAAGTCTTCCCTATCTCCCATTAAGACGCACACCCCCCGGTAGGCAACAGCAACACTGCCAGGCCTCTAGCAGGCACTCCATTTTTTTTCCAGGCTTCCTAGAAATGGTTGCAATCACTTTTATCATCATCTTCCCTAAATGTGCACATTGTGGCAGTTGAATACTTTTTTTTTTTTCAATCTACAGTTGTTCATTTCTTTTTTTTTTTTTTTTTTTCTTTTAAACTGGTCTTTGCTCTATCTCTGCTTAGTAATCAGGAATTGGGTGACAGGAGACAGTGTCTTTGCTTGACCTGAAGATCCCTTTTAGAAAGTTCTCAGCCCCAAATCTTCACTTCTTTGGCTATTCTACTGTTCTTTGCCTTTGTATTTCTTTTTGGTTTCTTTCTGTACTTTTTCTCCTTCTCTGTTAGAAATACAGCAATAATAAGAAAACAAACACACAAGCAAACCTGGCAATCGCTGGCCCTACAGAGACCCTTCCTTTCAGGATGGAGATGTGTGTATACTTGGTGTGAATGTTAAGAAGCATAGATAACTTTAGCTTTTTAGAAAAATGGAAATTAATGAAAAATAATGGGACATTTTTCCTCTCAAAGGAGAAAAGACTCAAACTGAAAAAAAGAAGTCTAACAAGTACCTCGTTGCCAGAAATCTCACAGGGCGGCAGAGCGAGGGCCTGGCGCAGGCCCCCGAGCTGCTCGGGAAGAGGAGCACGTCTCTCCCTCCCTCCCGCGCCGCCACGGCGGGCGCACGCGTCCGCACAGGGTCCGTGGCTCGGGCAGAGCGCTCCTCTGAGCCGCTGGCTTTCCCACCGATCCCACTGCCCCCTGTAATNACGCCGCCACGGCGGGCGCACGCGTCTGCACAGGGTCCGTGGCTCGGGCGGAGCGCTCCTCTGAGCCACTGGCTTTCCCACCGATCCCACCGATCCCACTGCCCCCTGTAATTTCAAGGCATAAACAACTCATCGCTTTGCTTAGTCTTAAAAGAAAAGGTTAAAAAGGCAGGAAGGATTGAGCCCTTTCCCCCGCCACCTCCCCGCCCCAGCTCAATCCTGCAGCCAAGATTCAGCCTTTTTTAATAAACATCTTCTTACGTGCGTGACAACGGATTTCATCATCCAGTTGCACTTTATTTTCTCGTACTTCTATAGCAATTTGGGAGACTAACCCACACCATTGTACCAGAGGCCAGTTTTTCTTCCTGGTGAAGTCAGTAGCAAAGTTCCTGTAACAAGAAGAGAAGCTCACTGCAAATGAGCTTTAACCATATCCTTTCAACATTTTTTTCTGCCTAATGGAGTATATTAATGCTACCCTGCACAACTTCTGAATAATAGTGTATGCAATTTCATTATTAAAGTTTCACTTAATTTAATTCTGCTTTGAGGTTTCTGGTTAAAAATAAAATATGATTAATGCCTATAAAAGAGAACGAGAAATCTGGGTGTGAGGGAAGTTAAGAATTCTGACAATGGCTACAGTTCCTGGGTAAATTGTCTCTGTAATTTTTGAAGTAAAACATGCTAATGTTTCCCCCACTTACTGCAGCTCCCTTCCCTAACACTCAGTTCTCTTCCCTTGGATTCTCTTTTAAATTAATTAGCGTGGCATTTTGCTGTTTAATATAATATACTGGAGGAAAACAAGAACAAACAAACAAAACCAACACCTCACAACAGTCCTTCTCCCTGAAGGTCATTGATGGCTGTGTGTGACTGGAAGAATATACATCCTACTTGCATCCTGATGGTATTTCATTTTCAGAGCAAAGATTTGTCAGATCTCTCTCTGCCTATCTGCTAAACCAGAGATTTAAAGACAAGAAAGTCTGTAAAAGCCAGAAGGAGGGAAGATGACTGCCTGGCACTCCAGGTCCAGGCTGAAAGAGCATAAGGATGCCAAGCATTTACTACACTATTCACAGATTTGATCTTTATGGTAATTCTAAAAACTACGAATACTGTTTTGGATTAGATACTTGAATTTGAGCAGAACTGAGAATCGAGGCCATAGTTCCAAAACAAAGATTTCCTATGCCCTGTTTTTAAATTGTATGGATGTAGGTGCAAATTTTTTCATATAGACGGTTGTGATTTTAGTCTTTCTACTTATTAGCGTGTGCTAAAATACAATAGAGCAATTAAGCACAATAGATGTAGTATAATAAAATAGAAAAATTACTTGTTAATCCAACAGAAGTGCCTTGGATATATACCAAGCTAAGCATTCAATCTTCTTTATTAATTATTATTAATTACTATTATTATTATAGGAGCTCCATAAAACCTTTCCCAGTGGTACCACCTATGTAGGACTTGAATATAATGAAGTGATTTGGAATTCACAAAGAGAAGGGTCACCCTACAATTAGGGTTGCAGATAAGCACATTTTCAAACGAGTTTTGTTATTTTATATTTGGCCAAGACATTAAAAGCAATTATGGCATTAGGTACTCACTGGTTTAAAATAGGATCTTTTTAGATAAACGTACATGATAATAGATACTTTTTAAAAATTGAAATTTATTCCATGGATGAACTCTGACAAAACTACTGAATTCCAAATTTCTCCAGCATTTAGATCTGCCTGTTAATCTAAACTGCACAGATAAATTTTAACTAAGCCTTATTAACTAGAGAGAATGTAATAAAAAATGTGGTCCCTTTTTCAAGAATTATGTGATATTAGCCCCTGAACCAGAAAATAGTCACCTTTGAGCATAATAAGTAGTTTCATTGAAATCAATAGAAATTCTCATAAAAGTAAAATATTAACTTAAGCATGGGCTTAGATCCTGTGAATAATTTGGACCTGACTTTTTACTTGAAACCTATCTTGGAAATAACAAACTATAATAGTCTAGAGAAGAATATCAATTACAAAAACGAGGGAGCAAGTAACTGATATTGCTTGCTGCTGCTGCTCATTATAAAAACTCAGATCTGAACTAGTTATTACCATTAGACAATGAGGAAAATATGAGTGAGAATTTAGTCGTGACGCTTGTGGAGCCAGGACCATTATTATGGTGCTGTGTTAAATCTCATTTGCCTTCATTTAGTGGGACACAGAACTTGGAGTAAAGAATCCATTTTTTACAGAAATGAATAAAAATAAAATTATCAAAAGTATCAATAAGTAAGATTCCCAAATAACAGTGAGGAATTATGCAAAGCAAACCTTCAGAGAGCAAAGGAATGTTTATACAACTAAAATGCCATTCCCCTACCCTACACTCACGTACCACAAAGATAAGTTTTTCTTTTTTTCTTTCTTTGTTTTTCCTTTTTAAATGGGCACCAAAAAGGGCAAAAAACCTTACATAGACTGGATTTATCTCCATCCCACTCAACATATGCTGGGTGATTTGTTACTCAGTGTTATATTACATACAAAGTAGGTATATTCCCTAAAAAAGATTTTTTTTTTCCCTGAGAACGAGAAGGAAGTATCGAAAAATGAAGAATTAATGACAACTTCTACTACAATCAGAAAATGCTTTGGTTGGCACAAGATGGTTATCAAATGAAAATTTTTTTCATTTAGAAAAAAAAATCTAGAATCTAGAAATAAAAATGTTTTCTCTGCTGAGTATGCATCGAATTAAACTAATAAATAACACAAAAATATAATAACATAAAAAATATATATAACATTCTATGGAGAAGATAAACTTACTTAGAATTTATAGGACTGATAATCACTCACCAGTGCAGGACTGAGATTTTGCCCTAATTTAGCCCATGAAAATCAAAGTATTTTACAGTGTCACCTATGACATTTTACAAAAGCATTGTTAAAGGAGTGGGGCAGTTTAGTAAGTTCTATTCACTACTTACTGCAGCTACATACATACATATGTATATATATATAAAAACGATAAACAGACTGTACCAGAGACCTGACAGCAGCTTAAGCTCTCCTGAGCAGGACGGTGTGTGATCCCAGCCACACCACTTCCCCTAGCCCTACTACAATCTGCTGCGCAAAACACCCCGCTCAAAATTCAGATAAGAAAAGGAGGACTAGAGACACAGTAGCCCTTCCTTGGAAAGTAAATAAAGGAATAAAAATTTAAAATGCTTCCACTAGAGAACTGTGCCAGTTCTAGAGCTTTCTCTCTGTTAAATATAACTTCAATACTTCTTGTTTCTCTATAAACAACAATTTTCCATCCGAGTCAGGAAGCAAAGTCATGCAGATGACACAACTTTGGATCAGAACGTTAATGGAGAAAATGAGGAATGACATTATCATTTTAAGTGTTGATGGTACAGAACAAGTAATAGAGTATTTATAAAGCTCAACACACAGACAAAAAAAAAAAATTCGAATGCATGGTTTGTCAAAGGTTATTTTAGCTCTTTAAATTTAAGTAAGTTTTCTTTTAGGCAAGCACTTTTCCCTCTTTTCCCCTGTTTTAATTTGCAACTCAGGCATACAACATATCTTTTTGACAGTCTCTGCGTTCGCAAAAGATCCTCTCACCCAAGTCTCGAGGACTGCATTATGGCAGAAGAGAAGTCTTATAGCCTTTGACTTCTCGTTCCATGCAGATTCAATTTGAGCTGTTATAGGGCAAGAAATGCCAAGTTCAGACTTCATTTCTCTCCTAACCCAGTGGCCCCATTCTGGAAGTCTCACAGTGCAACCAGCGGTCTGCTTCCTTTCTCAGAATGACAGCCCATCAAACCCGTGACATCAGCCTGTGGCCTTTTATCAGGTGTAAAAGGGACACAGAATCATTAAACTTGCAACTTTTGAAACCAGGGTCATCTCAGCACAGAATATCCCTGCAACCTAATATCTTCTATGAACACTGTGCCCTGGTTGGGCAGTCTGTATATTGAATATGACATAAAATATAAACCACATGGATTAATCAAGTAATAATGACACATTTTTTGCTTTGTCCACAGAAAATGCCATGATGTGTTAACCTGAACATCCTGTGCATTTTTTTTTATCATTATTTCTTTAGCAGCTAATGCTGTACAAACCTGGGGCATAGCAGAGCCTGCAAACCAAATCCCATTTTGCTGCTCACTTCATATAACCCACAGGAGGCTCTATGACTCAGCACCACAGGCTCTAAAACGCCCTAGTCAAATAGTTGCCAAGCAAAGAATTCTGACCTTGTAACACAGAAAGCGTTTCTCGCTTTTAGCATAAGCGAGTGATAAGATGACTACATGGGTGTAATCTGAAGACTTGAACAGGGGAACAAAATTTAAGTGGGACCAACTGTGTGTGGTAGATATGATAAAGCCTTGGAATGGAAAGATTACTTCTGCAAAGCAACCTGCAGTTGATGTTCAAAATGGGTCCTGGACCCAGATGTTAGGAACATTTCCAAATAAACTGGGGATTTAGATACTACATGTGCTGCAGCAGGACCTATTAGTATAGTTCTGTTTCAGCATTCAGCTCCAGTAACCACAGCACTAACTTACATTAGTCTTGTTAGACCATTGCATAAAAAAATCCATGAAGGGCTTCTTCCTATCACCACACACATAGCTCTGTTGGTAGCTGATGGGCTCTAACAAAACGTGAATCAGCCTCCGTCTCTCTCACAGCAGCTTCCACTTCTCCTGCATCAAGTGCAGACACCTCATCCACCCTCAGAAACGTGTTCATCTCCTAATGAGGAAGGAGGTTGCACTTATTTCACAGGCACAAATCTACCCAAAGTTTGCTCCGACCTCCAACCAACACCCTTGCAGTTGCTCGATTACTAATTGTTCTCACGCAGCTAGGATTTGTAATGGTAAAATACTGCTTTGTAGCTTCTAAATTACCTGCTTGCACAGCTCTCTTACTGTACTTCTTCGACAGGCAATTTGACATTTGGAGTTGAGAAAGTTGATAAAGCAAGGAGCCTCCTTTGAGATAAACCTTTCTCTTGCTTTTGGGTTGGTACCAGGAAATCTGAAAGCCTCTTGGTACCAGACCTACCTTCCCCTTTTCTTCCTTTCTAATATTATTGTCTCTCTTTTAATTATAGTGGCACCAAGAGACCCCAAATGCAATCAGTGACTCATTCTGCCGGTCTCTGTGAAAGACATATGGTATGAGACAGTCCTTGCCCTGAAGAGCTTACAGTTTAAATAGGCAACACAATAATGAGACACATTAGCATTGTTATCGCCATCTCCCAGCTGGGAAATCGAGTCACAAAGAATGAAAAGCAACATGTTGAAAATCACGTCTGCATCTTACAGTGAAGGATGGTTCAGTCATCTCCGACTTAACAGACGTTCAAGCTGATGAACTGGCAAAGTGCAAAGGGATGCTGACTTTCTGATCTGGTTGCACAAACCTTCAAACTACAGGCTCACACTGCACCATTTTGGCCCAAACACCAGTCCCTGAAAGGAAGCCCTTCACTGAGCACATCTACAGGACAACCAGGGCAGGTGTCTCAGCACCGTGCCTTCGCTTGGAGAAGTCTCCTCTGGGAGACTCTGGACTCACTGCACAAATACTCATGAGGAGTTGCCTGTGCAGAGACAGATCATCTTAAAGGTTTACTCAAATATCTTTAAAACCCATCTTCATTTCTTCTATCAGCTTCTTTGCCCACAAAGTTACCACAGTTGACCTTAGTTACAAATTTGCCTTCTCAGCAATCCTGTCGAGCTGGGCTCCAAAGTATCTGCAAAAAATCCCTATGTTTTTCATAGCAGTGAAGATCTAAAGGAAAACCAAGTGGTATTTTGGGAATCACTTGGATACTATCAGTTTGGGAAACTGGTTTAAAATTAGGAAAACTGTACATATTTAGAGAAAAATACTTATGCTTAGAAATAAGATGATTGAATATAGTTTCAAATCCTCTGAAAAAGCAAAAAGTTTCTGAAATGAACTTATTTCAAAAATAGTCACCAGAAATGAGATTTAAACACTCTTTTTTGGACTGAAACTACACATGGTGGATATCCTGAATGAAAAGTAGTCAGGGTTATTCATAAGCTTAGGAGTTATGCTGTTAAGTCTCTATGGGAAAAATTATTGCTTTTTTCTTTAACCTAATTAACAGCATGTTAGATTTTATTTCTCTTATCAGCAGATTAATTGCTGATCCTGAGCTTTGTAAAATGTAGATATATTTTTTCAAATCTATTGAACTGAAATGTAATTTGCAATTCTTGTGCATGACTTTTGTTTTCTGCTAACCTTGAAACAGCCAGTGAACTTTTTTTACCTCCTAGAATAGTCTCCCATAATATTTTGAAGCACAAACACTTTTTCATAAAAATAGTATGAATTATGAAAGAGACTCACCAAAAATAAGCAAACAAAAAACTCCAGAAATTAGTCTGGATTTTTGTGACAAAACCACTTACTGTAACACTTTTATGATACTCAGGGTTTTTTCATTTTTGACTACATGGGCTCTGTTATCCTTTTTCTTATTTTAGGAACAGTGGAGTGCACTACACAGCAGGCACACCGTAGAGAAGGTTATTACCAGGGAGGCTGGAGATTCTGCAGTAGCACTGCTATCGGTTACTCATCTTGAGTTTATCTCTCCATTCAACATTTTGGTGTGAATATGTTACACACCAAATTGTTTAAGATAATGCAATACTACTAGTTTTTACTCTAACTATTTACTCCTCAAATACACATGCAAAGGTTTCATGTGTTCACAATATCTCTTGTATAAATAAAACTACTGCAAATAAAGCTCAGAAGGAATACAAAATTAGCTAACATTTATGTGAAGGATTAACTTGCCTGTACGAATGAACGAAGAACAGAGAACTGGCAGAGATCTTCTTATATGGTAAGGTCTGTGGCACTGCTGACATTCTGTCCTTTCACAAGGCCATCCAGATGCATTTTAAAATCAATTTTTCTGCTGGTCACCATTGCTCGTTACAGCTTTTGGTAATAACTCTTAATTGCATGAAATAAATGCTAATTTGATTTTTTTTCCGAGTGATAATTACCAGTCATTCCTCATCTACAAATTCAGTAATTTATTTCCAGAATTCCAGATTCAGTAATTTATTTCCAGAGTACAAAGCAGAACCATTACATAACAAAAATAATGCTTTGCATATTGCCTATATGCTTACAGCAGTAGATAAATGTTAGTTCATTAACTAATCCTCATAAAAGAGTCTGGATAGGATCAGTAGTGACATTCCATTTTTTAGATCGGAAAACTGAGGGGAGAACTATTTGACTTCTAAGCCCATGCATAGTGCGAGTCAAGTCTAAATATTCTCATTTAATTTTCTAAAATTCACTGTATCCACTAATTTAGGAGATGCCATAGTATTTTTGTCCAAGACTAACTGCATGAGTTTTGGTATTTATGCCCCGAAAGAGGATTTCCCTTTTCTTTGTCTTCTATGAAATTTGTGCAGATTGTGCAGAACAGTTACAAACTTCAGAGTTCACTTCTCGCATATCCTCAGTGATCTACTGAAGGTTATGTAGGAGCGTACAAGGGAATATAGGTGCTCTGAATCAATTAGAGTTGGCTTGAGAGGACGCGTTGTTCATGCTAATCAGTTGTGACAAAGTCCTCTCTCAAATAAGAGATTTTCCCATCCCCTTTCATATAGACTTCACATTCATTGGGTATTCAGATCATCTCTATAATCATTTGCATATCTATCTAATATTTAAGGAGGTATATGATGGCCTCTAGTGGTGCATATCCGCATAAAAAACCTGAACTGCTGTTCTTTTCCTCAGTTTTAGAGATAAAATACACCAAGAAAAACAAACATTTGAACTGGATCTTCTGAATTAGCAGGAGAATTGAACATTGCATTCAGTGAAGAATGGGAATATTTCATCACTTTTGCTTGCTTATAAACAAAAATGAGAAAAAAAAATCCTTGAGCCCACACTACAGGATTAGAATCATTCCAGGAGTACTCCAAATCCTTACTATTTCATTGCTTTCTCTCTAGCAGGCTTCTGATCACTCTGCACTAGGCTAGTTAAGGCTAGTTAAACTTTAGCCTGCTGATATTGTCACTCTCTAACTGACTGGGGATAATACAGATACTTAACAAGGAAAAATGCATGATTTCCCATCATTAGAGAAGGTGCTGCCAAAACAGATATTCTTTAGCATTACTAGTCCTCTGTGTTAAAGTGACTTTCAACTTTATATTTGTGAAATATTTTGAGATAGATGGTACCTGGTAAATTAATGTCTAACAATAGAAATACAGTAAAATAAATACCATAGTCAAATATTAATAAAATTATTTTCCTTATCCTTGAAAGCAGGATCTCACAACCCAGAGAACTATATGGGCACACAGCTCATGGGCGCTGCTCTCATACAACTGGAAGACACTGATAAGCAGTTTAACAGGAATATCTTTTTTAGCAAGTTAAAGTCTATTTACTTTGACTTTTTTTTTCTTTCTCTTTTTAAGGGTCGGCAAAAGTAACATTTGTAAGTTGAACACCTAGGCAGTAATTTCAGCCACAAGTTATAAGCCTTCACTGATAATAGTTTCTTTTTAAGCAAAATATACTTTTTTCAAAACCAAAGTAATTTACACATTTTTGTCAAGCTTCTATACTGTCTTTTAATAACCTATTAACTAAACTCAAACATCTCTTTTGCAAATTGCTTTTTTTCTCCCCTCCCACATTTATTATACAAATGTTATCAACAAAATATCAATTTACAAGAACTTGACAGAACTCAAGCTAGTCAAGCTAGTCTTCTGAACCTGATCAGGTCATAATTGCCATAGCTGATTCCCATTTAAAAAGCAAATGTAGAGATGGAAAGCCATTGAGTTGTTAGGCAGTAGCACCACCAGCATCCCCTGAAATTAACACGGAGAATTGGAACATGTCTTTCTGGTATGCCAAACTTTTGCAACAGCATCGTTCCCTCTCCCAGGTTATCTGCTGTTCATTTCACGTATATTCTTTGGACCATGCTAGGGGCAGAAGGAATGCAAGAGAAATACAGGACAGACTAATTCTATTAATTATTCTGAAAGTCATTTCACAGGTACTGTACCAGAGCCAGAAGGGTGCAATGTCACAGATCTTTCTTCTTCCAGAACACCCGTGTTTCTGAAAGGAAGGTAATGCTGGCGCAATCAGGGCTCCCTTTACAGGGAAATCAGGTTTTCCTGAAATCTCACGAACACAAATGCTGGGAGATGTTTTGTGAACAGAGCAGCATGTCAATAAGCAAGCCTCAGAATACAACAGAAAACTGTAGGCAAGGAAGAGAGTCCCTCTACCAACTGCCTTCAGTTGCAAAGTGTAAAAGTTGAAGGGCTTTCTTAAACTGTTCTGACGAAGGCTGCCAAGTACATACTGTTTTTCCTCTGTGCCGGACTCCTTCCAGTTTCTCACCCTTTCCGGGTCTTATGAGCTCTGTGCACCCGACTGCCCCCCAGCTCCCTGCCTCGGGGCGAGCGAGCCGGGTTGCGGAGTCGCATTGATGCTGCTGCGGGAAAGCCGGGAACGTCCTCCCGCAAGGGGGGCTCTCTCTCACGCTCCCTCCTCCTCTGCCTCCTCCCCGCATCCCGCCTCTCTCTCCTTGGGATCTGGATGCCCAGCGTAGTGTGAAATATTAACTAGATAATGATTTTTATTTCCCTTGCAGGAGATCAGAGGAGCTACTGAGAAAACCGCTGCTATGAAGCGGAATGCAGAGAGAGCCATCATCTGAGGAGCAGTCACCAGCCGCTCTCTGCGCAGCAGTGATGTTAATGTACAATGCTATATCTTAATAGCCATCTCAATTGGCTATTAAAATGCAGCATTGCACATTAAAATCACCACCCCACTGCTGCAGGAACACTTAACAAAGATGCAGTCCCTGAAAATTACCTTTCAGTTCAATGGAATGCTGCCATGCCAAATGAGCTGTCTCAGCTCCTCTAATTTTCTGCTAAAGAAATAAAACTCTTACTTTTTAATTTTAAATTTACATGACTATGCTGAATGGCATATTCAGCGGCGGCGACACAAAAGCGGTGTGGATGTACTGCATGTGGTACCTCAGAACTCAATAGCAGCAGTACTCTCAACTTCCTCAAGAAAACTGTACCAACTTTCAGAGACGTTATTATTCTCAGTTTCTTTACAGAATCCCCTTTGAGAAGACCAGCTGCAGGTATAAGAGAGGAGAACAGGAAAATGGAGTCAGGAAGAGTTTGTTTCTGAAAAACTTACATGTTACAGGCAAGTGAGTTTTGAGGAAAGTGGTAAAACAGAGATGAAGATGGCTAAGCAGAATGAATAGAAATAAAAACATGAATGGATTATAGTCCAGAAGAGGAAGTGTAGAGTCTGTTCAGCTGTGTAATAAAGGGGGAGGAAGATGCCTTAGAATTGAGTGTTTTGATCCAGGGAGACAACTTTGTCTCCTTTTCTTCAGATAGATTAAGGTGAGAACAAGGAAAGACAGAGGTAGACAAACGACAGCGAGTTCTGCAGCCAGCTCCTGCCTGTTGCCACCCTTGACTCATAGTAGATGATCAAAAGTCAAGTCAAAAATCTCTGGAATTTAGCAAGAACATGTTTCGATTGCATAAGCTACCAAACATACACAGGGCTTCTCTGTCCCAAATATCTGCTCAGTTGAACTGATTGGATTTGAGGACAAATCTGTGTGATAGGCTTGAGCATCCTACCTCCTCTTTAGCTACAAACGGCTACTTCTACAAAAACATACCACATCTGTTTGGTTTGAAAGTTAGAACTAGCTGGGTATATGTATACAAAGTTTCTCCAAAATCATCTGATAAGCTGGTCCACAAATCCTGTTTTAAGCGCATTGACTTTGATCAATTTTCTTAAATCTATTACCCGATTTCCTGAAATACCTGTCTGAGGGCCAAAGGCAATTGCTGCTTTTGGCCAAAGTAAGCTATAAAAAAGTAACGTGCACCCCAGGGCCAGGGACTCTGGAGGCTCCAGAGCGCCGGCCCCAGGGGCTCTGCTCGCAGGGCCGTCCTGGAGCTCGAGACCCCACGGGAAACGCGCAGCTGCCCCAAGAAGCTGACAGTGCCGGCGGTTTCATCGCTGGTATCAGCTGTGGAGCTGACAAGGACATCCATGCCTACTAAAAGAAATCTAAAAGGACAGAAACTTCTTATTCTTTAGGGAATTTAGATGTGCAGTTTCTCAGATTCAGCCTGAAATCAGTTCTCCTTGCACCCAAAAAGCCACATGTGCAAACTAAAGGCTGCTTTTTTTGACAGCTCTACTGTGAAATTGATTCTTGTCTTTCTATTTCAGTCTTCCCATAAGAACATAAAACTGACCAAGTAGCAAAAAAGCATTCTGCACTACGCAAATTCGTCAGGGCAATGCTTTCTATAACCTGCTGCTAATATTTGCAAATTTCTGCTATTACAGAAAAATAAAGATTTTTGTTTCATAATTAGCTCTAATTTATAACTAGCAAAATGCTTTAAATAATCTGAGCTGCTTTATGCAGCACTAGTAGTAAGTACCAGGATGCTGCTGCACTGGTGACCTTGGGTTTTACAGCCCATTACTCCCAAGTAATCTCCACAAGACTGCCACTTTCCCACCTGCCACACAGCACCTCCTCTAATGCCACCAGGAGGTCAAATTCTGTTCGCACCTCCCCAGGTCCTGCCCCCACGGTGTCACGGAGCTTTTTCCATAGAGTTGTGAAAGGAAAGTGATCCGGGGCTGTCAGCGTGCTAAGGATCCTTCCTTCCCTCCCAGGTCTGCGCTTGTCGCTTCCCTGACAGGAGGTGTAGCAGAAGAGAACGGAGGATGAGCAGGAACATTTCCATTTTCAGCTTGGTTAAAGGAGTATTTCAAATCAACAGATGCCGCAAGCTTTATGAAGAATTCAGAAGCTTCGTAATTATTACAATTCTAAATATTTTTTTAAAGAAACCTGAACATATGGAAGGAAGGAAAACACACACACAGTCTGAATTCATATGTCCAGGAAAAAAAAAAAAACCCAAAGGTCAAAACAATATCCTCGTCACTTGTAGCAATTTTTACATGCAAGCCATATTTGAAGTAATTAGCATCGTTGTTTTGCCTTCTTATTTGTACAAAAGGAGCTGACAGACTACCCAGAGACCCTAAAGAAAACTGCCTCAGGGGAAGACAAAAGCTGTCAACATCAAGCTGCAGAGATCTCTTTGAGGAGGAAAACAAATTCCCAGCACGAGGAGTTGATACGCCCGTTGATGAGCTGTTCAAATAGGAAACACAGACATGGGGAGAGAACCTGCTGCAGACACATCCATACAAGCATCAGAACATTTGGTAAAAATTTTGGCACGACAGAAAATGCAAAGTGAAAGCAAGCATATGGATCCGATGGAACTAAGGATGGCTGCCATGCCATGAAGAGAAGAAGCAAGAAGCAAGAGCAGATTCGACTACCAAACCAGACACAAAAACATGCGCTGGCTGGCAACGCTGGCTGCGGCCCGGCCAGACCAGCCAGCAGAGCTGCTGCTTCAATCAAGTGCTAAGGGAGCACGTTGTGTCACGCAGAAAAATGTAGCAGAGGTCCTGATGCTATTGTATTCTACTGACCTGAGACAAGAGCAATGACAAAACAGGTTTAATAACCTACCCAGGAGAGTTAGTAGAGAATTTTCTCTTTGACAAGCTTTTTCTACAATGCATTTCTGGAGGAAAAAGAAAAAAAACAACACACCAAACATTTTCCACGGGTAATATTAATTTTTGCCTACCAGCCTAAATTTATTTTATCATGGAAAATAACAAATTATTTGGACTAGAGCATAAATTTATCTTCCTTTTGCTAGGGTTTGCTGGCTGAAGCTACCTTTTCACAGGATCAGTATTACTTAAGGCAGTCAATTCAGCAAGATTTAAAATTAAAATACTAATTCTATATACACTTAAGCTCACAATTAGAACTTGTCACCACCTAGTGGTATCTTCAGCAAGTCCTCAAATATTCCTGCAAACAATTATTAGAGGAGATTTTGGCAACTCTGTGCCCTATTTATTCCTGCTTCCCAGTAGGGGTGGATAAAACTTAACATTCTTCAGAGTTATTCCCCAGCAGAGCACATCAGCTAAGCAAGGAGAAAATTGTAATTTCTGCTTTGGGGACTTCAGTTTTGTCTACAAACACATGTTCTACTGGGGAAGAAAAAAAAAAAAAAAAAAAAAAAAAACAAAAAAGAGAAAAAAAAANGGCCATAAGGTGAGAAACCAGGACAGCTTGAATCTATGTACTCAGCATGTAGTTCAGGAAGAAAAACCTAACACTCCCTTCCAAAGGCATCAGGGAAGTCATACTAAAAAATACAATGCACACATCCAATTAGTGAAAACAACAAAATGTAAAAATATTTGATCTATGTAATTGTATCCCTTTTAGCTATTTTGTAAAGGAGAGCTAAGATAATAATGCCACCGCATATGATAAGCCAGTCACAAAATAGGGCAGGTAAAGCTATGACAATAATGAAATGATCTGAGTAAAGCCTATTATCTTCATTAATTTTCACTCACTTTCCACCACAGTGGGAAGATATTAACTTGCTAATATCTTTTATCCTATTCCGAAAGAAATGCATCCCTTGAGCAAATAAGCTAAATTATTAATTTCTTTGTATTAGGATTTATAAAATAGTAATTACTAATTAATTAAATGTATACAGTAAGTTTCTGGTTACAGTCTTCAGATGCAAGATTTAACTAGTCACGATTTAAGAAGGTGCTCCTGCCTGTTACTTTTGAAACTCAAAGAGTTCTTCTGAAAACCTTAAAAAAAAAGCCCGAGGATTTTATGAAATGAATCAGTAAAAAGTCATGAAATACTTCATTAAATTTACCTCTTACCATCATTTTATAAAAGTTCTCAAGACTTTTTTTTGTAGAAAGTATGCCATAGAGATAGGATTGTCACTACCAGTTTATTCTGCTAAACTCAATAAACTGTCTCTGCCACATGTACAGAAGGTTGACAGATGTCCAAAAATAAGTGACTCATGATTTTCCCAAGAACCTTCTGCCCAAAATGCAGTTTCTAAGAATTAAATAATCAATTACTATATTTCCTCTGTGAGAGCTTTAGCACACCTGTGTGTGCTAAAGAATAAGATGTGAAGAAATGGATTGAACCTTTTCATTCAGGTTTCAAAAACACTCGACCTGTTAACAGGAAAGACTAGCAGTTAATAGGTGCAAATCAAACACCCAAACCATGCACAAAAACAAACTAAAAGACATTGCAAACATGGGATTTAACTGCCCATTTTTAAAAAACAATTGCCTTCAATAACATGTATTATTGCCTATTGAGAACCTCTGCAGATTCTCAAACACATGCAAGGTTACAGACAAGTCTTTAATTGTGTGTGTCTCATCTGCTTTTAAGTCAGTTATTTTAAAGGTAAAATTGAAAAGATGCAATGAGCATTTAAAAAAAAAACGCCCCCAGCTTTTCATAAGACATTCAGGATACCAATTTGTTTCATCCTTATTTCCTCCTTATACATAGCTCTCATTAATTGTCCTTGTAATGCCTTTCTAAATAAAGTATATTGTTATGAATGAATGACCCAACTTGTCTCAAGAGTTCACTTAAAAACAGAAATGCTTCCTCTAAATTATAAACATTATAGTACAAGTTTTACATTAAAAAAAAAAAACTCAATACTTAGAACATATTTTAGGACAAAGAGCTTATTGCTTATATAAACACAAGGGAAAAAGCACCAAGAAAATCTACAAAAACTTATCCTTTATTTCCAAATATTTTTCAGTAAAACATATTTTAGTCTTGTACAGTAACTTGTTTGTATAGTGCATAAGCACAAAAAGTGGAGACAAAAAGCACTATATGAAGGCATCTGTGGTAAATGACAACCTCAGGTATTTATAGTGTCTGTAAACCGTTGACAGAATTCACAATCAGAAATACAAAGGAGTTCAAACTAGCTAGAATGTCTGCGTCAACAAGAAACATAACTATAGGAACGTGAAATCTCTCGGAAGAACTATTTACAACAAATGATTAAATAAAAGTTTATCAAACTCTGTATTTTATATGCTAGAAGAATTTCAGAGAGGGTCCTGATGTATCCTAGATGAGAGAGTATATTTCTATTGCAGACTCCACTAAAACATGAGAAGAAAATATCAAAATACATTTCAACTTCAATAACTATGAAAAGACTTACATCTGTCACTCTGAAGACATACAAAACAGCTAAAAGAATCACAGGAGACATGAGAATTATCACTCTGAGGCAAAGCTCATATGCAATGAACCCTGACTGACTAATATAAATTTAACTGAAGACTATAACAGTATAACAATACAAACCCAAGCCAGAAAACCATGCACATCTCAACATCTTTTAAATTCATGGTAATAATGCTTTCATAGTTGTTGATTAATTTCAAACTGAATTTCAATATCTTTAAAACAGAGGGGAAAGAAGAACCAACCTAGAGAATATTTTGCGACTTTTTCAGTACATAGAAACAGATGTCAGTAGGGAAATGCTAGAGAACAAAACTGAATTTTGTCTAGAATACTACTCAGCAATATTGGAGGATGAGGAAAAGAAGAACATATAATGAAAATAGTAACTATGATGTGCCAGAATTTGTTTTAAATTGACATCTAAGTTACATACATTGCAATGCAAAACCATACATACCCATGATTGTATTCTTCAAAAGCAAAGTACATCAGAACAACCTTGGTGCTACTTGCATTGAAGAAATCAAAGCAGAACAAACGGGCTGAAGCTATTTGTCACTCTAAGACAACTGAGTGAATCAAGTCCCTGCTAAACATCCACATTTGCACAACTACAAAACACAAACAAGTACATTATTCTGTCACAGGTTTTACTATTTTCCAAGCTAAGGGCTCATCTTCTATGCTGTGAACATTAACTGCAGTGACTTAAAGAGCACACTAAGAAAGTGGACTAAAATCTGGGGTCTCTCTTGAAGTCCTGTTAATCAAGGCAGGATAAAGGCTCCTTGTCTGTTCTGGTCCAGAGGCTGATATACATCAGGTAGACCAGAAATGAGGCAACACTGGAGGCAAATATGAGTTCAGATCATAGCTTAAAATATAAAATAAATCTAGTCTTGTCTGAGGAAAAATCATCTGTAGCTTATTGCTCTCTTCAAGCAATTCTCTAGCCTCTTCCAAGCTTAATGTTAGCATCATTGCCAGTCAGTAAGCACCTGTAATGGAGATCTTTGCTTCACCCGCCCACTTAAGAGCTAGCTGGAACCAGGTGAAGAACAGATGACAACTCAAACCCTGAACAGGGCAGACCTTTGCTAAATTACCCACTACATCTTACAAGGAAAGGCACCGAAATACATTAGCATCTTAAAATAAAACCCAGTTATATATAAAAATACAAAGAGAGATTTTTGCCTGACACAAATGAATGTAGCTACATGAAAGTCAAGCTGTATTTGAATCAGGAACAAAATAATGAGGAAGAACAACTTCCAGAACAAGACAGAGATGCCTCCATGATCATATATGATTCAAACAGCCTGAAAGGGAATTTGAGCCTCTGTGGTAAAACTCTGTTTGCTGAGATGCAACTTTAGGACATTGGAAGTTACATCAGAGCAACAAAAGGCAAGATAAGTCCTTGCTTAATTACAGATGCCTTCCCTCACTGATAATTCTGTATGAAATGCAGGATCAGGAAAACTGGAAGAATCTCAAATTACAAGCTGGCAGCTGAAATTGTCTGAAATTTACACACACACACAAAAAAGTAAAATAAAATAAAAATTGTACATTCACAAGTCCCCGAAAGCTTCTTCAACAGCTGAAAGAATGAATGGAAAATTATATGGTGGGAGCTGTTGCTACAGAATTGCAGTAAACATGAATGGTAGCACACATGTACTATCATGATACAATACATATAAAGCTCCTTTTAAAAAGTAGGAGGAAAGAAAATGAAAGAATTCACAGTTGGGAAAATACAGAAACTCTTTTATCAAAACTTCAATGGAACTCAAGTGACTAATTTCAAAAGGGAATTTTGCTTGGCTAAGGAGGATTTAAATAAGAAATGAATAGTGGGTCAACACCTTCACCTTTTATTAAGTACTTCACTGCCAAAAGAAAAGACTTCCTTCCATCATCTGCACACTCTGCATTCTCAACAGCACAAAACCCTGCCTCTCAGATCTGAAAATTTTAAATTCTCACAATGTTGCCATACTGCATTAATGCAGCATCTTGGCCTCAAACGATTGTAGTGGACAAACTAGCTGAGCTGGCTTGCTTTCCCAAGTGGTGTTCCTTAGGGAGAAGTGCTGCTTGTTAAAACTGAAATCTCTTAATATTCCACTAAGCAAGAAGATGTATAGAGTGTTCTGTAAGCATTAGCAGTGTTCTTATTATCCAAATTTAATGTTTACACAGGATAATGACTGCACACTATTTATACAGTAACAAAACATAAACAAACTACTAAGAATGGATTATCTGCTAAGAAAAAAAGACTCTTCCTCACCATACATTTCAGATGCAAGTGTGCTGAACATTTATACCCATGTAATTTTAGGAATTGTTTCAATTGTTTCCACAATTTAACTGAAATTTTTGATATCTGGAAACTAAAATATTAGAAGGGTCTATTCTCAAAGTAAGGCTCAGGTAGAAATAAGAAGCACTGTTGGCTTCACTGTTAAGAACATCTTCTTTTAAGAGTGGTAGAACTGCTAGTGTAGAACATCAGTCTTGGAAAGAAGTGAGTGGGAACTCCCACACATAACTTTCAGAACATGGGACTTGCCTTTTTTGGTACTTTCAAGGTCTAGATTGACACTGATTTACTAAAGTAATTTAAAAATAAATATTGTGCTCAATTTCCTGAATGCCCATCAGTGAGAAGTCCCTAGCACAATGTGGGAGGAAAGATTAAAAAAAAAAAAAAAAAAAATACCCACAAAACTAGAACAGAATGTGGGTGTTTAGTATAACAAGTACATTTTGACAGGAATGTAAGCAGTTTTCAGAAAGTATTTAACTTGATTGACAGAAATCTCATAGAAACAAATTAGCGATGCAAACAATTTACAGGAAAATTAGAAATACAATTTAAGCATATTGGATATCCATTAAAGACTGAATTATTTAAAACCCCATCATATAGGACGATTCAGCAGGTCTCAAGCGTACTACTGTTTCTGGGATCATTTATTTCCATCACATTTTAATCAAAATTTAGTTAAAGAGCGGGTTTGATGTGTTTGTATAAAAGACATTATGAAGTACAGGCCAAGCAACCATTCTGTCTGTCTGTAAGAATTCAAGCTTGTGGTTTCTATTGTTTAACTAGCTACAATTTTGCTCTGCACAGGCCTGAGAACCTTCCATCCTACCCTTTCCACGTTTTTTCTGTTTGTATGTCACACTATTATAACTCTAATGGTGAGAGCAACAAGGAATCCCTGGCAGGCTTCTATGGACTAATGAAAAAAAATCTTTTTTTTTTTTTTTTTTAATCTCCTGAATGAATTCTCTGTCTTCTATTTTACTGTCTCAACTTGTATCAAACTTCCTAATTCCTCTGGGTATTAAAAAGCACTTAATAGCCATGAAAACCTGACTCGCTCTTAGAATATTCAACCACTTTTGTTTTCTTTGTTCAGTAAAAGTGAAACCAAATTTGTTATTGTAGTGAAGGATAACTTCTTCTAGCAGCATTATTTAGAGGAGGGTGATGTTTATTTTTATTATTATTATTTGTTGAACTTATAGAAGCTTTCTACATAAAAGAAATACACTCCTACAGAAGTGAAGCTGAGGATGTCAGAGATACAAATGTTTCCTTTTTCCTTTCTTACTGTCATTCAGAAGGACTGGCAAAGGAAAAGCATAAGAAATATTTTTCAAGAAATAATACTCAGAAGAAAATCTGAAAGAATAAAAAGATGCCTGTTTCATCTCATATGAAGTCATGGAGTTTAAGAGATTTCTGAAAGTTGATGTTGCTCTTTAAATTGCTACTGAACATCCAACAAATTCACCATGAGAGAGGCAAGAAGAAAGGAGAAAAAAGAGAGGTGCTAGTATAACCATAATCTTTGTTCATTGAGCTGCTGGAAAAAGATGATAAAATGCTTACTCTCAGGATACAGATGGAAGACATCTCAAGGGAAAGATCTGGGTTAAGCAAGGACCAAAACATTTGCAGGAATGACCACCAGGTGATTTGTCTCATAAGCACATAACCAGTAAACCTGAAGCATTCTCTCATGAGCTGTCCCATCACATTACTGTTGATGAATATCAGAACTGAAACATGTTGACCAAGAAACATGTTATTTTCCTGCTTCACTGAGCTTAAATGTTTGGAATGCCAGTTTAAAATAATTTGTGATACACTATTTAATAATCCAAATTGATCATTGTGGTTTACCTGCTGTTCCAAATAAAAAATGTTTTATGATAGAACACACTGTGCTGGGAGGACTGCATCCATTTTGTCTTATTCAGACAGCAAACAACAGTTGCCCACAATTTTAAAACATATTAGATACATGTTCAATATAATCACACAGAAGTCAAGTAAATCAGGCTATGCAGACCATTTTACCATTTAAACATTTATATAAGTAGTATCTGTTTTTATGGTAGGAACATTACCTTGAGCATATTAGTCAGTTATGGAAAGGCACAAATGTGCCAGTGAAAAGAGAACTGAATGAGACAAATTTTCTGGAGAATGTATTACTATTTTGTACTTTTTCCTTTTTTCAACAAGTTGTCTGAATTATTATTTTGTAAACAAACCATTTCAGATTGGATTCTACTCTCTTGTTGTATATTTATTCTGTTAAAGTCACTAAGTTTACACAAAGCTACATTAAGCTACAGTGATGGAGAAAGTCAGCACTTTATGGAATTTATGGTATTCAGCCTTGCACCATTACCTGACAGTGTTTTTCTTTTGCATGCATGTAAGGTTTCTCACATGAAATAACTTCTCATGCATTATAAGTATCTGAAATAATTGTTCTTTTTACAGCAATTCTAGTACCATATTATTTTCTATTCTGTAATAGTTAAAAATAAAGATATTAGAATAAAATATGCCATTTTACCAATATATTAAATTGATAGTGCCTTTATTTGAGCTGAGGTCCTGAGGCTGTGCAAATGCACATTGATATACCAAGTGTAATTCCTGTGTTTCCAAGCTGCCTGGCACAAAGGCTGTTTCTCCAGCTCATCAGATTGGTCTCTAAAAAACACAACTGTTATCAGTATATTAGTGAGGAGGTTTTCCCATATTGTACATTGACGCAGTAATATGCTGAATTGCATTTTTAACTTTTGCCAGTTTTGAAGGAACTCTTAGACCACAAATAATTCAGGAAGAAAAGAGAGTAAGAGAACATCAAAGATCAAAAACAGGACCTAGAAGAAGACAAGGCCACAGCCTTGAAAATCTTCAGAATGTCCTGATTTAGTACATGTGGGTGCAGTTGGCAGTCTACGGCAAGCAAATGAAGCTAAGATTTTTACCTATGAAATTAAGCAAAGTACAAACTGACAGAATTTTCTGATGAGGCTGTATGTCATATTTGCACATTTAAATAACAGGTTTATTAGTATTTTTAACCAGTCTTGTATTTTTAAGCTTCTTGGCTCTTTCTTAGTAGTTTAAAGTTTACACGTTTTCCGTGAGAACAGTCAATTTATAAAGCACAATGTCTTAATTTGATTAATTTTACTCAGGACCTTAGCAGTTAAGGGGAGAATGAATATTAAAAAAGGTGATCTCAGCTTCAGAAACCTGTATCTGCTGTGTTTCTACTGAATTTGCTATGGAGAAAATGAGATGTCATTTCTAACTTTTGTTAAAATATGTCAAGACTTTGTACATAGCGACACTCAGCTTGTTCTCACCTTCAAAGATGAGTGACGAGGGGGAGAGTGATTGTTGCTCTCTTCATCATATAATTAGACATGAATACAGCCTCCCTAGACAGGAGCTTTTACTTCAGACTGCTAGCTCTTGATCCGAGATTCTTGCTGGCAGACCTAGGGGAACAGGATGCCACAGAACAGAAGAGATGTCTTCTGATTGCAGATTGTAAGCTTATAAAAGCAAACAAACAAACAAACTCCAACCTGAGCAAATAATAACAAGCAATACTAATTCTACGCTAATTTACTTGATTTTGCACTAAGAGAGGGGATTGTAGGTACTGGAAGAACCAAGCACTGGCTCAGGATTGGCAATGACACTGATGTTTCTTTGCTGCTAGGCTATCAGTTGGACTAGTAGATACTCCTCTTACATGGTCGAGCATTGAAACTGAATTACAGACTTCAGAGAGAAGAAATTTTATTGTCAGAATCCCACGCGGTTGATTTAAGAAATGGATTTATATTGTTTCCCTGTTACTTTTCCTAGTTGTCACCTTGGGCTCTTTCAGGAGGAGTCATGCTGAAGTTTATCCTTCATTCTCAATACAATAGATAGGCAAGAATGAATAAATTATGAACTAATGTTCAGGGGGTGAGATTTTCATATATAACTATACGTGTCACACATACATTGTCTTCATCTTCCCAGTTCTATAAAATCCATCTTAGGTAACAGATGCACACCCAGTGTAATAAAAATAACATTCCAGTAAACACACAGCAGATCTTAATCTTTTCTGTTTCATAAAATGGAAAATAAAAAACATTATATATAATCTAAGAGATTGACCCGAAATTCAGCACATGCCAAACACAAGAATACTTAGCAAAGACAAAGACTTATTACAAGCAAACACTGCCACAACTCCTTTTAAAAACTCAAAAATCGGAAGTTAATGGCTGTATTTTCATCAAAGTTCAGAGATCCTTGATAAAGGTGAATAAGGTCAATAATTCAAACTAAAGAACAAACAAGAATTCTTCTCATTATTTCACTAACAGCCTCAAGATAAGATTTTTTTTCCTTTTTGAAATAAAAGTGTGTTATTTCAAACAAACAAAACCAAAACATCACTCCAATAGGGATCAGCACAAGGGAAGCAGATAAACAGTGACCTTTTTGTCTATATTTTTGACATAAATTGCCCAATATTTCTATATGTTTAATAAAAAGAGTAGTAGGTTTTTGCCACAGTCATATTTGTGCCAAGACAGACCTTCTCATTTACACCAATTTCTCCATTTTATTAACTCTAGAACTAATGGCACTGATTGCACTGTTGTATCTCATGAGAAATTTCAATCTGGGGAATGGAATTAAACTTAAGATGGGAACAGAGAATCAAGAGCAGTACAAAGATGAGATATTGTTCAGTAGTGTATGCCCTCATACTCAGAGCACAATCATCGAGAAACTCCCCTCAAAACAAAGGACCAGAAAGAGAATATTCTAAATAATGAAAACATTCTTTCCTAAACAACTATATATTTAAGTGCTAGAAGTTTGGTTATGTTTTCCAGGGACAAAATGAGTGCTAAAATCAGAAAACTTAGAAAAAACTACTTGTATCAGAATGTTAACTTCTAACATTCAAAAGACAGCCTACATCCCAAGTGCAGAATGTCCTGTTCTCACCTTGCTTTCAAATCTTTGTTCTTTTCATGTCCATTTGTCCTGCAAAAACATTTCTTAGTTCCAGCTGGCATTGAGGTCAAAGGACATGAACCTTTTGAAGTAGGAAAAAAAAAAGGCTTGAAATTAAAGGATTAGTTGTCTAAAAGAATGATATATGTGGAAAAGCAGAAAATATACATACACATTATAATAAAAACTGTATTTTTTTTTTTGTATTTAGGGGTATTGGATTTTTTCCTCACATAAAACCTAAGAATAGATGTCACTAATTCACTGCTTCTACAGATCATTATTAATCATTCAGTTTTACAATTTTTTTTTTCCAGTACATGGAACACATCTAAATAATTTTATCTTTAGTTTGTTCATTTTATTTTTAATGCTTGATCCAAGTTCTTAAATAAGATAGATATTAATCTAAAATCTTAGAATTAAAGAATCAACTTCTAATTCTGCCAACATTAACATATGGTCAGGGCAAGTATAGAGGTAACCCCACAGACAGAGAGCTGTTCATCTGGAGTCACACTTCTACTGCAAATCCCTTTGCTAAAAAACATTTTTTATATATCTTAGTTATTTATGAATATTTATGAATAACTAAATGGAGTAACTGTTCACAGACAAAAACATATATTATCCGTATTATAATTTCTAAACATATTCCTCTTCAAATATAATACATCTGAGTATAAAAAATACATTTATAAATATATTTTTAAAAGCTAAATATAAACCGAATACAAGATGCATTTGATTTTAATTCAATAAATCTTATAAATAATATTAAAATTGTACAATAAATTAATAGGACAATGATTTGGATAATTGTGTTGAAAAGGCTTTTGAACAAATTACTTAAATGAAAACTAAAATAGAATTTTAAAAGGAAGCAATTATTTTTGTTTTTTAAAAAATAGCTCTTTTCTATTTTTTCTATTTAGGCTTTTTAGAGATTTTTCTCTCAATAGACCATGATTACCCAGTCATATCTTATTTAATAATAAAAATAAACACTAAGACGAATCCTGACCAAATTAAAAAAGATATATAAGGAAAACATGAATTCCTGGAACACTAAAAAAAATGCTTTTAATATACTTTAGCTCATTAAAGTTAATTTAATTGAAATAAACATTAATATCATTTAAATCTTTTAAAATACTTTATTCATAAATTAGTCTGATGAAATTACTTTTTCATTCACATAGAATTTTGGGGAATGGAAAAAACAATAAGAACCAATCTAATTATATTTTACAAAGGTTAAAAAGGTAATTTTCATTAGGTAGGTTAACCTAAGTGACTCGTATCATTGTGGCCTTTTACATAAATAAGCACATAGGCTGCCAGGAAGCAGATTTGACAAAGACGAAAGAAAAAAAAAAAAAAAGAAAAAGAATAATAATAAAAACGAGTCCCCAAAAATATGGAAGCATAAGTAGAAGCTTCAAGAAAACAAGTGAGATGTCTGGTTGCAAAGCTGAGGTGAAAATATTCCTGGGTTAGCCAAAAATCTGCATTCTGGACTGTCTCCTGGGAGCAAAGCAGTGAAATGATGCATGCAAATAAAAACTAATTGCTTGAAGACCTAGAAAGGACATGATGAACAAACATAGAGACAAGACTACCTAAAAATACGGCACAAGCCCAGCATAAGGCACTGGTGTTTCTTAGCCAAAGGAATGGTTATCTACTAGGTTTGCCTAGAAGAATCTACAGAGGTCTTCAAATTTTGAGCCATAACATGTTTTGTTTTGTTTTTCCTTTCACAAGATTAGACTGAAAATGGTTATAACCTTATGCTTAGAAAAGATCCAAGATACGCAGAACAGTGGCTTTCCTTCCAAAAGAAGCATTCAGACCTGGTGAAATCCAGCTAAATGTAAAGCCATCAAATCATCCTAGGCTAAGAAATAAGATAGGAAAAATAAGGAGCTTTGGTTAGTTTAAGCCAGAGATTTTTAGCCTGGGTTGCCAGCCTACTTCTGTTTCTTTCTCTTTCTGATGTTGCTAAATTGTAGGCACTGTAGGTAAAACAGATTCGGCTGACGTGATAAACGATCAGAACAAAAATAAAGTGAAAGAAACCAGACAAACCACAGAAGGACAAATACCTGGCTCCACAGTTGCAGTGCACCGCTGTGGTATACCTGGGAGACAAAGACAGCCCCTAATTAGCCATGGCGACCAGGAATTAATAAATGAATGTTGACTATCCCAGGAGATGGTTCAATGAGTCATGGAGGATTCTCCATACAGAAGAATTACACATTTTAGGAAACATGAGGTAGACACATGCCTATTAATTTAATTAATTCGAGCTTTACCGCCTATGGAATGGAGCTTAACCAAAAACACAAAACACTGAGTACATTAAAAATTTAGAGACTGTACTTCCTACCTTTCACTACATAAAATTAATATCAAGCAAAGGCATTCCAGATCTCCATACCATTAATAGTTAAATTTAACCTTTTTTATACAAAAACTTTGCTCCATCCATTCCCTCAGTGTAGTCCTCTTAATTGAGCTAAAATCTACAAGAAAAAATAAACATAGGAGAAATTCAAGAGCAACCAAAGCTCTATTTATTATTTAATCAGCAGGGGCAGTAGCATAGGAATTTCTTTAGAGACTGCCTATTCTCTCTGGAGTGAAGCAATATTTTTAATAAGCCAATGCACTATGATTGTGTACTTGAAGAATGATAAATCAAAATCCTCTGGAATTTGTAAATACTCATATAATGTTTACTGCCATGAAATTAACTAAATCACAAAGCTTTTGACTCATCCACTGCACACAACTATTTCTCCAAGGTTTAAATCCTAAAATGGGAATACTTTATATGACAGCAAAATCACACCTACAGTATTACCTGCCAACATGTGCAAATACAGCCCAGTCTTGTTTTTTATGTGTTGGCTTCCAACTGGCAAGAAATTAAAAAAAAAAAAAAAAAAAAANAATCTATCATCTTAACTCTCTTTCTTTTTTGTTGAGTACCAGATAACAAAAGTGAGCATTGAGTATTAACAAGAATGATGGGTATAGTATGAAAAAACCAATAAGTAAGACCTTGCAGTGGAAGATGAAACAGAATAGAGACTGGGAGGCTTAAAAAAAAAAAAAAAAGTCCACCTATAAATCTTGATTTATCTGAAATGATGGCAAGGAACAAACATCAGCTACAAAAGAAAAGACAGTTCTATTTGGTGAAGGTAGCATAACGTCTGCTTTGAACAGGATTTTATTCATTCTCCTGCAGACAATAGGTAATATTTAAACATTCATAAATCATGCTTATATTTGGCTCTATGCTTGCAGGTCAGAAATATATTTTTGATGTTAAAGGCGAAATCACAACATTCAATCGGGATAATAATGATTTTAACAATTATTTCACTACCATTTAATCAAGAGATACAATTCTCCTGCCCAACAACTCTGAATTTTCAGGCAGCCTTATTTTCCATTTTTCCTCAGCCTGAAGTAAAACTGCAAGCAGGGAGGAAGCAAATGTTATAATTTTACACTTTGGAAGGTCAGAGGAAGAATTTCTTTGGGCTTTTGTAACCACTCTCAGAAATATTAGTGGTTGGAAGCAAGAAAACATACATCATATTGCTGCTTGAGTCCAGAGGTGATATCAAACAAAGATCTCCGAGTTGCCAAATGTGTATTTTGGCTTTCTGATTTTATTTAGTTGTCAAGAAAACTGCAAGAATCCGAAAGCACTCCTTCTTGAAGGATAACGGCTCTTGACAGCAAATACTTGTCTTTCCTCAAATTGTTTTCCTCTTGCTGACAGCTTTCCAATCTTCTCCAGAATTAGCTCGAATTGGTTTTCTTTCCTTCAAGTTCCAGTTTTCTTCAGGGCTGTGCTTAGCTAAAAGACAGTATTGTCTATGGTAAACTGCATTAATGACAACCACAGAAACTGCTCTCGTTACAGCCTGTGGCATCACACAGACCGCCAATATTTGGCAATTAACGGACCTGACCTAGGGAAGCAGGCGGCAGGAAGGCACCACTGCTGGTGGACAAACAGTGGTCAAAACACACCTCCATCCCTAAAGTTACCCACCTCCGAGGTATGACCGCTCCTCACTGAGCATGCACTCTAGATTTTCTATTGACTGGACCTTTAAATGAGAGCGCGAAACTTTTTCACCAATCAATAACAATATTAAGCATGACTAGAGTCACTCAAGCTCCACCTGAACGTACAGAAAAGTATAAGAGGTGAACTAAGGAAGAAAAAGGTGTGTGTGGGGTGGGGGCGGTGGGGGGAAGAATCCATCCTAACTCCTGGATGGGCTGATCGCCTTTCCTCCCCTCGGGTCGGGACGCTGCCTGAGGAGGCTCGAGACTGAGAGCCCTCTCCCATCTTCTGTGGTGAGTGATGATTGCACATTTGTACCTCAGAGCTAGCTAAAAACCCCACGCTGTAGTAGAGAGTTTCCTATATTGGCATCCGAAACCTGCTTTGTAAATGTTGCATTTGAATAAATCACGCTGTTTTTGAACTCCACCACTTGTCTGGGGGGGGCGATTGGACCTACGGTCCACAGACTGTTCATGAATCCGATACTGCCAGAGTCGAGCTTATAGTAGATCACACTATTTGGGAACTCAATTCGCTCTTAGGAAGCCAACTGGACTTACAGTCCACTGATTTGACACCTCTGTCCCCGCCCCACCACAGCAGCTTTCAAACTGCAACATTTTCACAGGTCTAGAGGTCAGCATGACCCAGTTCAGCCTTGCTCTTTGTCCTGCTGAAATCCTTTGGCTCATGGAGCCTGCAACCTCTACAATGTGGTGCCTCACTCTAAAAGCACCTTTAAGAGGAGGAACCATCTAGCACCAGTTTGGCATTGAATCTCTCCCTACACACTCCCTGTCCTTGAGAAACCCTAGAAAACAAGGGCTGAAAGAGACAGAGTTCAGGTGCAAAAGCATAATGTGTCAGGGAAGAGTTAGTAGTAGAGCTTTTCAGAATTAGCAGGCTTATGCCAAAGTTAGGTACATATTTAAAAAGTCAGAGCACAATTTGAGGTAAAATAGACAAAAGATTCTGCAGACGAGGGACAGTGTTAAAATATTTATTTCTACATCAATAGAATGCACGGGCAGTAATCTCACACATAAATGAAACTTACTACGAAAACAAATAGATGATGTAGAAGCAGTAAAACAGTGATATGAAAAGGTGAAAAGCAGATTAGAAAATGAAAGAAATAGCTCTATCAAATATTTAATAATGAATGTATGGAACTGGAGTGCCACATTATTAAGAAACCCTTAGAGGATCCTTGGTTTCAATGGAAATGAAACTTTTTACTGCAGCAGGGGAAGCTAGTTATTAACAGCTGTAGGATGCACTGCATAAATTAAGATCTGGAAAGAGCAATCGGGTTCACTGATAACCTCATATTCAGTCTCTTAAAATAACTGTAAAAGTCTGAAATATAACTGCCCATAAAAGGGCCTGTATTCAAATTGTGGAATAGACTCTCTTGTAGTCTTAATAAGCACAAAATATTCCTCCTGCACTCCTGAAGACCGCCTAAGAAAACAGTAGTATTCAGTTATTCAGTATTTCGGAAGCAAAAATAAATAAATAAAACCAACACACAGACACACACACACACACACACACACACTCCCTCCCTTTCACATGTTTTCTAAAATAATGATCTGCCTGGAACTGTTGGCAATGCAACTGTTTCATAATGGTGAGACTTTTATTATATCATATCAAGGTTATTTCATCCCAAGTGAAAAGGATACAGTATCAGTAGACTATAAAGCTTTATTTCTTCTTTAAATGTAGTAGACAAGATACATAGCAGCTGAGAAAGAGAGAAGCATTCTGAAAGCTCTTTAAACTAGTGTATTATTTCCTGGAAAATACATACACATAAAGATTCAATCTCATTTTGTAAACGGAGTTTGTCATGCAGAATCCAAGCTACAAATCTTACTCAGTACTGCTCAGCCTTTTATTTTGAAGCTTCTAGTTTCTTATTAAAGAAAATGTAAATTGCTCGGAAAGTGTTCTCTATGTACAGGAAAAGGCAAACCTCCCAGGGAACAACCTACATCTCTCAGGCTGTGACCAATCATTTGGCTGTTGAAATTAGAAGGTACCACAAAGTCTCAACTTCCGAAATATAAACTGCCAAATACTTAGTTCTTATTTACCATGGAGGAAAACAAATTCCTTCTTACTTTTTATATTTTCTTCATACCCTAGGGGATCTCTGGCTGTTATAAGTGTACCGTATGCTGTGTCCTGAGGGGAGCTGCATTTGTATTATTATCAGTGGCCTTGAGACTGCAGAGAGGAGCTGAGCAGCTCTGTCCTGGCTGAACTGTGAATGAGAGGCCCCGTAACACAGACGTGGATACCCAGAGGCACCACTCGGCTCTTGTGCACGCGTGTGCATGCCTTGTACTATCACCCATATAGACTTATTTCAGAGGAATGGATCGCTAAAGCCTGTAGTTTTGAAAGAACTTTTTTTTTCCAGTTTATTTGGGCATTACCTTTCAGTATTGTCAGTGTCTGTGCCAAACAGACCACCTTCCTTTGCTCTTTGTTCTTTATTTATTTTAATGTATTCAAGGCCTTATGGTTTGAAAAAAAATCTTCCCTTACATTGACTGATTGTCAAACCTGTCATAAAACACAGCCTTAAATGATCACATTTAAATGAAATTAAAAAGATTTTTCATTAAAATTCAAAAGCATTTTAAAAATCCTTGCACTGCAAGCATGCATTTGTATTTTTACTTCAACTATTCCCTTTCAGTTAAAGGAGAATCAACCTTTATCACCAGATTGCTTGGCATTAATCAACCTTCTGCACCTATAGACCAGCTGAAAAATTTTACCAGAGTATTTTTTTTAAAAATTACAATATGACAATTTTTCCTCTGTTCTTTAGGTGGATCTGATCTTGCAAATGCCTACAATATATTAACAGCCTGACTCCCACTAATGATACAATTACTCCTCTTAGAGAAACTAATCTTTCCCCATAGTATATGCAGCAGATCCCAGGTGATACTCTACCTATTTTTGACTTCACCCATGAATAGGGACTTTCAGTTTATTTCAAACAAAACTGGATACTTTGTCCTCTGTCAACTAAACAAACAATAATACCAATCCCATCTCTGACTTTTTTTCTTTGCTGTTATGACCTACACTGCTGTGGGCTTGTAGTGTTCTCCAGTGGGATCTTGATGCAATTGTGCTCGTTTGGCTTTCTAACAGGAAAGGATTTGCATGGTCTGGGTATTCATGATCTTGTTTCCATAACTGACCAGGGAGAGTTCACTTTTGTTTCCAACTAGTGTACATTTCTACATGTGCCTGGAGCACCCAGTGATGCATCTTCTATGAGCAGAAAATGTATAGGTGAAGCACTCGATACCCTCGAGCAATGAAAGGCCATGGAAACCACAGCTCCTGTTATTGATAGTGCCTAATGATGGCAGGTGGTTTATAAAGTACCTCAAAATGTCCACAAGGCAGTTTGTGAATGATGCAAGTAACAACCTCCTTTCTAAACTTATTCAAATCATGCAGTACGCCTGCTAATAATCTGGATAAAAACTTTATGCCAAACTTGATGATATCATACAGGTTCAACCACCATGAATATAACTTGTAATTACTTTTAGGTGAAAGAGACAGCCATGAATACGAATTCTCCTAAAAATCACTGACTGCTCCTGCAAGAATGCTGAAGGGAACACAGTTTCTATGATACCAGAATAACAACAAAAATTAGAAAGCTCATCCTTTGCTTTGCAGTTTTATGCCAGCAAATTACTAAAGTGGCATAAAAAGTTTGATCAGTATCTCCAATTTTAACATTCATTCATTCAAAATGGTGTCATTTGCATTTGATTCTAAGCAGCAGAGGTTAAGAACAAGATAGACATTAATTCTCCTTTTAATTTTTCTGACTCTTGGCTGAGCTGCTGCATTTTTCAGTTTTCAAAGAGTTTGACACACTGATTATACATGCATTAACACAGATGGACTTGAGCAGTGCAGGACAATCACTTTGCAGTAAAGCTTACAGACAGTTGGGTGATTTGACAGACAGACATTTTTTTCCCTCACACAAAAGACATCTTAAACAGGCACAGGTTCCTTCGCAAAACCTTGAGTTTTATTCCTCAATGAACATAAGCGTGCCAGTTAAAGAATTATATAAGGTAAAAGACCCGTTCTGTAATAGTACTGCTGGCACTTCATTTCATCTGCTAATGACACTCAAACCTAATTTTCAACATATTAAGTTGCTTATTTAAAATGAAAAAAAAAAAAAAATCTAAAGCCTGGAACTTGCATTCAGACATGCATTTTTAAAAACATATACAAAGATTTTTCTCATTGGAATTGAAATTCCCTTTGGATTGAGTCTTCATATACATCTCCCCTAAAATTTAAACTAAACTTATCCATCTCCCCTTAAGGAATGTAACTATCTTTCATTTCTGGCAGCTCCCATGATTGTGCCTGTCTTCCAAATAAAGAATAATGCATTATCTGTGCCCCAAGGAATATATATTAGAAGATAAACCATATTATTGTATTTAAAAGGAATTATTTTAAATAAAAAAGATGCTAGGATGCAATTACTATGTTCAAGAGGACACATTTAGTCTTGTTTAAATTGATGTTGAAAAATGCTGCATGCTGGATGGCACAATTCAGCTAATAATATGCTACAACAGGAACTATATTCATCAAATCAAATATAATTTGCATACAGATAAAATATCTATTTCATCTACAATCCACACTCTAAAATAGAAATTATAGATTGGTATTTGCTTCCAGTGTGACATAACTACAGATAGAAACTTAAGACTTTTCTTGAAACTTACTCGCCTTTCCCTTCAGGCTTAAACAAAGTCTATATTCTGCTTTATATGCTTCCTCAGACTCAAATATGCTGAAGGTTTCTTTGCTTGTGCTTGTTTTTTCAAAACACCAATGCTATTACTAGTGATCAGGAATAAAAAAATAAAAAAAAAAAAACACTAAAAAACACTTTAAAAATAGTCATCTTATAGTATTTTTAAAGCCTCAACTACAGCATTTTTTAAATGTACAACTGCAAAAATATACCATTTCTATATTACACTAGGATAAAAATTGCAGATAATGTACTCTATTAGCATAGACCCATATAGAACTTTGATCTGCGTAATCTTTCTGAATAGGATGATGAAACTTAATTAAGCTTACTACACTGTTTCATAATATATTCATTTTATGCCTCTATTTAATGTTCTTGGCTGCCTATATTTATTTGATAAAGCAATATATTCTTCCGTTTTCCTCCTAACCTTCTCCCTCTCTTTGCAGAAAGTGATTAAGAGCACAGGAACAAATGGATCTCCATGCTCTTGGACCACAGGAGAAAATGTGGATTTAAAAAGCAGGACAGAAGATGCTAGAAGATATTTAGGAGGTGTTTGAAGTCTCCATCACTAGTAGGTGTTAGGAACATGTTAGTCAAATACATTAAGAATTTATTAGTTGTAGCTGATTTTGTACTGCAGCAGACAGATGGACTAGGTGACTGCTGGAGGCCTTACCCAAATTTAATCTCTGTTATTTTTCATGAATAAAGGTCTTAGGATAGATTCAAGCTTCTTGAAGTAAGGTATCATTTAGAATGAATGTATATAGCAAAAGATGCATTAGACAAGGATGATATTAAACATATTAGACTAAATCCCATTAAAAATATGCTTCTTTATAATTGCAGAAAGCAGGTGTTTGGTAGCAATATGAAAACTTGAATATCGTATCTGCCCTTTATTTTGTTCATCTGCCTTACGTGTCATAGCTAGAAATACATGATCACTCATGCAAAACCTACACTTGAAATTCTTCATTTTCAGGAAGCATTGATGTGTCTTCCCCCCATCACCGCGCCTCCATACACTAGAAACAGAGTGGTAAATGAATTGACCTGCACACGTTTCATTTGAGTGGACCTATGACAGCTACAATTGCAATATAGTTTCAAGCCTGACAATACATCTGTATATTTTCAAAGGTTGAAGTCCTAGGAGCATCAGCATATTTTTGCTTCTGCTTGCTTGTTTTCAGATTCAAATTAACCATTTACCTCTTTCCTTAACAGTTACTTTAAGGCATTCCACCAAAATTAGTAAGTGGTCTTCACAATAAAGAAATGCAGATTGATCCTTATCATGCCGACTGTTGAGTCCTTCAGCATTAACTGTGCTTCCACATTAAACGGTATCTTTCCTCCTATGCATAAAATCATTTGTACCACATCTCAAGATAATCTTTGTGTGTTGCACATGCCTTCATACTTAAAAGGAATTAGAGGGGCAACTTCTCCAGAATCTGCTGCTGGATAGATGGTAAGCATGAGGATAGCTAGCTCTTTACAGAGGAAACCCAAGAGGAACGGCAGATGTTATTTCTTCCTGGACTAGATGAAACAAGATGTTGCCAAGTTCCAAGGCATATGCTACGCGACACCCAACATCTTGCATCACAGCAAGAGGTTATTTAGGCTTCTACTTGACCTCTTCAACCACTGAAAGGTTTAAAAGTAGTTGAAATAAAGTTGCAGTCACCAGTTTAATCTATATCCCAACTTATTCTACACCCCCATTTTCAGAGCCCAGTGCCATTTATGATCAGAACTGCAAAAACATGCAAGCAGACATTTTATAAACGGTTAACGTTAATTTTTGTTTTTTAGTGTTAAAGTTTCTCAGACACTAGTGTGCATGTGCACATATATACACATGCATATGTTCATGTACATATATCACATTCATTTTTCTGTTTAAGGATAGGTGTATATATTATCTTCAACATCGTAGCAAGGTTTAAAACCTTTTGAGCACGTATAAGTCCAATACCTTATAAAAATGAATACATTTTAATGAACGGTTACCATAAGGTCATTTGACATGCTTCAGATTGGAAACTAAGTTGTAGGACTATTTAAGTAGACACATTCAAGCCTCAATTCTAGAATTAATAACTTATCTTTCTGAGTCTAATAAGGAACCTTTAAATATCACTGGACAAGAACTTCTAACAATTTCTGGACAAGTAAAGGTAAACAGTCTTCAACGAGGGATTAAGTCCAAGGATTCTCTGAAAGAATGACTTAATTAAGGAGGCTCAAGAGTAGAAATGCCTTTAATACAGGAATGAGAAGCATTTGGCCCCTAAAGGTTGACTGAAAGTTATCACTTGTTTGAAGATCAATGATCAATACAAACTTGAAAAGGATTATCTTTAAAGGTATTTTACAAGTTTCTACCTGGGGAGAATAACACCAATTCACATGTCATATGAACTCAAGGTGCCACCCAAAGCACCCTACAGAAGGGCTGATGCATCGCACGCTCCAGCAGCTAATTGCTGAGCCTAGCCAAGCTTCTCTCCCAGTGCCTGGGGACCGCAGAGAAGTAAAATATGGGTTTTGTTTTAAAAAAAAAAAAAAAAAAAAAAAAAAAAAAAAAANAAAAAAAAAAAAAAAAAAAAAAAAAAAAAAAAGATTTGTATATGTGTTTATATATATACACACACACACACATATATATATATATATGTACGTACACACACACTTACACTTTCCCTCATTACTTCCTCACAGCATTCCTGTGGTAGATGGACTGTCACGAATCAACCCTTTGTGAACCCTGTGAAGCCTCATGTTATTCATTTCATCACCATGAAGATAGTGAGGAATTCAGGGACAGCACAGACATTATGGTCCACCATTGCTAGTTCTGCAATGCAACAATAGGACCTGCCACTAAGTCACAGAAGTTTATAGAGAGAGAGACGGAACAAAAAAGCAGAGGGAAATTTGTAAAAGACATTATTAATCTGCTGAACAGAACAGCTACATAAGTAATGTCATTAAAACTTCTGGCTGAATTTAAAATACCAAAATCTGTTACAAATGTTGATGAAAGCAATGAATGAAGGAGATGCAAGAGGAGTGAGATAGTGCACTACAAGATTAAAAGAAATAAGACGGCTGCTACAGTCACTCTACCAGCAAAAACTTACTAGAACAAGCTCTCTTAGGAAATTTAATGACATAATTTCTTTCTTTTAGGTAATATTTCATCTATTAAAGCAAACAAATCACAAATACTTATAGAAATACATAACAAATCAACAACATCAAGAATAATTGGAACACTGTCACTTCCATGAAATAGTAAAAAATAATTTGTTACAAAGGCTCAATGAAAATTGTGCACATGTAATTTAGGAGAAACATTAGCCCAGCATTAATTTAATCTGACTACAGAAGTGCTCGCCTCTGCTTTCCCAGTACAGCTGCATGAGGAAAAAAAAGGGCGAGAAAAAGGGAGAAGGAATCAAAGCATCAAATGATTTGATCAAATCAACCTCTGATAAAAATATATCCTGACTTCCTCAGGAAAAACATCCTCCGATTCTGTGAGTCATGCAGAGCGGTTTGCATAGCAAGTATATGCAGAATCTTGTACGAGCCTATTCAGACATTTGTAAACACTTTACAGTTATGTGGAGTTCAGCTGCCACCATTTGTCATCTGTATCACTGAAAAACGCCATACATACAGTTTGTGCATATACTGAAAATTGTTTTTAAGGAATTAGTCCCATGCGGGTTGAAGGAAACCATTTCAAACCGCACTGTAGCCATGCTGACTTGACACCGCATTAGACCCAAGTTATGCAGGGGATTTGTTTCTGCAGAGGCAGCCATTCACTGTGCTCATGCACAGCCGAAAGAGCAGCCCCTATCATCTCTGTGTTGTTTCTCAGTTCAGTCAAACTGGGAAATGTGCATGTAAATACTGTACATAAGACTATTTCCAGTGTCATCTTGATAGAAGGACAGAAAAATCTCAGTCCATTCCAAACCTAACTTTTTGTTAACAGGAAGAAAGCTTGCTCTGCTCCTACCTGGAAATGCTCATCATCTGCTCACCAAGGCCGAGACCCCTCTGCTGGGCGCCTGGTGCTTGGGCTTTGAGCCTGCCACCAACTCCTTCATGGCACTGGTTACATCTTCTTTCCCAGATCCTTCTTCTCTCTGCCCTATCCCTACCATAGTCATGGTATTTGAGTTTAGACCTTCAAGTAACAAATTGTTACCATGGATACTTAGAAGGGCATAATATAATAACAGTCCAAGAAAAATTCCCTTTGACCCCAATGGTAATTTGCCATCATTTCATTCCTCAAGGGACAACAGGTAGAACTGCTATTGCCTTATCCAAGATCAAAAGAAATTATTTTTCTTTGGAAGAATTAAGGAGATAAAGCACGGGTGGAGTAGGAGTACTCCCTGTCTCTTAAGCCCTATTAATTTCTGCACACACACAAAAACTGACAGATTCATAAATTGATGTGAAGTTCAGAAAGGCTTTATATACACGCTTACTCAACACTGGTCATGTGTCTATATGTATAAAAAGAGACCAAGACTAAATGTAGCATAATAAAAAGTGGATTCAGGCTGGGGCTCTCATAAGGGAGCTTTAACTGGGAGCCTGGTGCTCCCAGGCATGGGAGCTGCTGTAGCCACAGGGTGGGCACTCCACAGGATTTAGCTGTGGAAAGGTACTTAGAAGTTTTAGCTTTAACATTTTGCAAGTGTCTAGTTGTTCTTTACTTGTTGTATTACTGATATGGATCCTCAATTTATAGTTCATTGATTGCTAGTTAATTACATGTCATTAATAAATTTATGAACCACTTTGATCCTGATATTCATTTAAACTGTTTGAGCAGAGTGCTTTTTCTCTGCAGCAGAAGCTGCTACCCACTACCTGCCACATCATCTGTTCTGCGGTCCCCTCTCAGCCACAGTTAACTCTCAAGCCCTTTGTTCAGCTATTTAGGGCTTGCTTTTAAGGGCAGAAGTGGTATTAAACACTTACGTAACAGCTGTAATGCTGCCAATATTTGCACCTTATTACATAACAGAATAACCATGACGTAGAAGTTACTTAGTCAAACCAGTGAACAGTATCACACCCCCACATTCAATCACTATTTTATCAAGTTTCAGTCACAGATATAGCCTGAAAAAAATACTGTGCTTCCAGTTAGATCCTTTTATTTAAACCTTCCCTCTATTCCCATCTTCAAATAATATTCTTAGCTTTAATTAGAAATACATTTACTTGTATGAAAAAAAAAAAACATTCTCAAACTTACTGCTTTGGAAAGGGGTCCCTTTCTCCCATCATTTAAGACTAAAGTGTGGTAGAATAAAAAGCTCATCATATAATTTAGTCAATTAAAGAGTTCTTTTGCTTCTAACACTTTATTTAAACTTAGTATGAGACTTGGAAGTCATATGTGCATTTCTGCTGTTAGGTCAAAACTCTGCAACATAAAGCTAGAAACGAAACACTTGAAAGAAACAGTATTTTTGTTACCAGAGATGGACACAATCTATCACACACAGGAGTATCTCTGAACGCTTTGACCCGGTCGAGGAAGTTGAGTCACTCTGTAAGCCAGAAAGAGCCTCTACTATAACAACATCTCAATACAGACTACCTGTAAAGAATTTAAGCTTGTCATTTGTTCTCATTTCAATATATGTTTTAAATAGGAATCCTTGGTCCTTTCTTCTCCAAGGACAGAAGACATTCTACCCTAATGCAGCAGAAACTGAAGAGAGCTGCTGCCCAAACACAAATAAAGGAACTGAACATGTGATCACCGAGACACTCTCAAGTGGGAGCACTTTTTACAATGAAAGGCTTGATTACTGCCACTAGATTTATACCACAATAATTTTTGAAACAGCATGGGATATGGATAATAGTTTATTTAATGTAAGGCTTTTTTAAAGGAAAAAAACTTCATACTAGAAGACAGACTAAAAAATTGGATTTCCTATTTTAAAAAGACTATTTTTCCTCCCCATGTGCAAATATTGAACATGAGAAGTAAAAAGGGAATTTACTGCGAAGGAGAAACTCTAGATATAGATCATCATCTCCCTGGTCTGGGAAAAAGTACTTGCTCCAAGCAGCACTGTAGAAATTTACTGTTTGCTCCTCTTGGAAAGCTAAGACTCCAAGAGAATTGGACTCTGGACTGGACTAACAAGAGAACAGGCTGTGAAGAGGAAGTCATTAATTGAAAAGGTTATTCCTAGATGTACTGAGAGGGCAGGTTATCTCTGCCAGGTTCTTCCCTCAGTAAAGAGAGGCTAAGTTAACTGTAACGCTGACTCCTAAAACTCAAATTTGAGCTCCCACTGAAAACACTGGAAGTGGTGGGAGGGAATGTCAAATACGTTTCTCACAATTTCTCCCTCAAAACATCCAGTTTTACAGAGAGAAAAAAAAAAAAAATAAGACACTTTAAAAGGAAAAGAGGACATCAGGAAACCACCAGACCATCTCCATACAGACCATCTCCACAGTGTCTTGTCAAACAGCCCCTCACCTCTGAAGAAATGAGGGCATCTCTCATTCTCACATTAACTTCCTCTCCATGTAAGACTGTTAGGGTCACAGTCCACTACTTATTTATTGGTGCAACCCAACATGTTGATCACTTCTAAAAGTCAAACCAGTTCTGCTCCTTTCTAACTATGCATACAGGGGTGATTCATTTCACCTGTTCTAACTTCTGTTTTTTTTTTTTTCCTACTACTACTACTAAAACTAAGAAACATATACTTCACTTTTGTATATAAAACTATACGTTTGTCTTTGAAGAATAAGGAAAACTAACATTAAGCTCCTTTAACAGATATATATATTTTGTGATTTTAATTGTGATTTGGTGTTTTCCAAGAAAGAAACAGTTTAATATAATTTCCTTGGGAGAAAAAGAAGTCCTAAAATAACTGCTAAAAAAAAAAAAAAAAATAGAACTTTCAAGTTTTTGAAGTCTCATTTACATTTTTAGAGTTACTTGATGGCAATAGTGTCCATGTTTTCCAGTTGATTTTTTTTTTCCTCTCTCCAGGAGAAAGAGGGGGAAAAACCATACTTCAGATAAAAGATAACAGTCAAATGACCTTAAAAAAAATTAGAAATACTCCAAAAGCATTCTTGAATGCAGTAGATTATTTCCTTTCGGGAGAAAATTTTTCATTCTTTCTACATAAGAATAGAAAGCTTCACAAAATAAGGCCTAGTGCACACACAGACACTGAACCATAGGGATATGGTCTGGATATTTTTCAAAGGAGAAAAATAATTTCTCCTGAGGAAACCAGATCTACAACAGTTATTTGCCAGACATTCCCTAGAACTTTGTGGATATAGTTAGATCTTCAGTACTGTGCCCTCCTTCTGGTTTAACTTTAGTGCAAAGCAAAGCACCATGAGTGCCAGAGAAATGAACTCTACTGAGCAACCCTCTCCAAGACAGCGAGATCCCAGCTGTTCACCCACTTGGATCAAACCAACAAGCACGAGGAAAATCCTGCCCCTGCGCTGCCAAAACGTTTCCCACTGCTCCGCACACAGGGCCGTATGGTGGTGCTCAACACAGGCTCGTTCGGCAGGTGCCCCCATGCCCGTCCCGGGGCGCGCGCGAGCGCTCACGCTGCAGCAGTGAGACACTGCGCGATGCGCAGACACACACCCAAGCTGATTGAGCTCTTCCCGTGCCCACAAGCACTGCTAGTCATGTTAAACAGCCAAAGATCCTGCACACCAGCCACATATTAAGAATCCACTATCCTGGGTAACCACTAGCACACAAGTGGAAAATAAAAAAATAAAAATAAAATAAAAAAAGGAGTCCAAGAGTTACTGGATGGACTCATGATTCGCAGTAGAGAGAGGGGAAGCAAGGAGGAAAGCCATGAAGCAAAGTGTTGTGCTACATTTTACAGTAGACAGGCTGTTAGAACAAACAGATTATCAGAACTGTTCATTTAGGGCTATAAAACCACAAACAACACCAAGAGACATCATTTTCCATAACCCTCGTGCAGTGTTTTCTAGTCTTCTTCATTCTAATGGAATGTAGAACACTACAAAAACCTTTTTATAACTTTTGGATTTTTAAACTCCATTTGTATCTGTAAATAGGCTGGTTATTTCCTAGCCTGTGAACTCTTGCCTTTCTCCAGGCAAGAGGTACCTCTATGCCTGGTTGGAACATTTGTGCATGAAGAGCAACCCCTTCAGAGAACAGCCCAAACTCATTATTGAAACTTCAATAAGACTGCATGGGTTTTATCCTTGGCTTGTTCTCACTAGTCTAAGATTTAATCAATTACCTTAAGTTTTCCAAAGTGAAGGTAAAAAAATATTTATTAATATTTTTTGAAATTTGTGCCTGAATGATTAGATGTGCTCTGCTAACACACAGTCTTGTGCTGTCAGCTATTCTGCCTTGCCTATAGGGAAGAAAAACTGCATTATTCAGAGCTTTGCCACAGAAAGGAAGAGAATCCAGACCATTATATAGAAACTGAAGACCTACTAAGAATAAATCTGAGGATGTATTTTTCTTATTGCTTATAAGCCAGATGTTACATACAGCACTGTTTGTAAAGTGAAATATATTAATTTCATTACAAACATCTATAGCCTTTTTGATGCTATCTCCTCCGAAGCGATCTAAAGTAGAAAATGTTATAATCCTCTATGTGGAGAGAAATACATGTTTTAAAACTGAATAGGAAATGTTTACTAAAAACAAAGCTCTATTTTCTACATAGAGGAATTACTTTTATTCTGGGATATAATAAGAGAGCTATTAGTAGTAATCTTCAGGATTGAATAAAAAAAACTAGTTTACCAAGACAAAACTAGTTCTTTCTTCTCCTTTTTACTCTTGAAAATTATTCTTATTCATTAACAAGAGAATTAAGATGTGAACTGCACAGTGCAGAACCCTTCAAAAGGTCTTGGATAAGGTGTATCTACATTAACTAAGCTAAACTGTTCCAGCACAGTCCTCACCCTGGTTAGCTCCACAATTTTACAATTCATATTGTAGAAAAATATTTAAGATCACAGACCTTCATGGTAGAACCCTGAATGTTGGTACAACTTACTAGTACAACAAAAAGTTAGTGAGAAATAGCTGTAAAATTTTCTGTATTAATTTAAAAGTAGGATGAGACATTTCAATACATGTACAGAGAAGACATCCTGCTCGATTTGATTTTGGGTAATGCTGATGAAAGGAAAGCAATGAAAAACAAGATCTTTTAGGGAAAAAAATTGCCCATTCCAAAACTTGCATCAACTTAGGTAGATTCAAAGCTTAAAGTCTGCCAACAGTAGCTTTGTACAAACATTACTGAGTTGCAATAGTGGGGGGGAAAATCTGAAATATTGTTAAAGCAAATGCTATTTGCATTGTTGAGATTACCACTATTGTTTGTGAAGCTACCTGACTACATTTTAACCAACTAACATTAATTACTTGTTAAGGTTTAGGACTTTTTTTTCTTTTTTTTTTTTTGGGGGGGGGGGGGGGGGGGGGATTATAAATTGGGTTTTTGTTTTGATTTTTTTAAACAGTCCCTCCCCTCAACTTGTTACAGATATAGGGTATCTATACTATATATATACACACTATATATACACTAAACTATATACATACTATATATATAGTATTGTTATATTACCTTTTTCAGCAGCAACATTACACATTTGACACATATTCTGAAAGTTGAAGAGCAGAAAATTTTCTCTAATTCTGAACTAAATAATAGAGTTGAGATAGAAATAAAAATGTAGAAGACAGATCACACAGAGGTGTGCAGAGATTCAAGTTATGCTGGCACAATTTAAAGCATGCAAAGTAACCAACATCTCAGTTGGTTTACTCATTCTCAGTTTCGTGAGGAAAACTTTATAGCCTAATGTGTAAAACGCAATTTAGCACACTGGAAAACAGTTAATTAAAGTTTTTGATAGTTGTTGCTTTTGCATTCATTCTGCGAATATTTAATCATTTTTCCTCCAGTCATCTAATTTTAGAGGCTTTTTTTTTTTTTTTCCCTCAAAATAAATACTTCCTAAATTTTCTTCAAGGAGCTTTCATTTTGCCTTCCATTCACCCAATGTCTTTCCATGGTGGAATGACCTCTTATTTCAATTTTTCATCCTTGCTACACAATTTTAACAAAAGTAACTCCTCAGACTACACAGAAGCATTCTATAGAAGACAGTCCAAGAAACACCATCCTATTACTGGCATCCTATTACATCCCATTACTGGCAAATGACAAAATGACAATGCAATTTGAAAAATCCATTTCTTTAGCGAACTTTCGGTTTTCTCTTCATTTCTTTAGTATGTTTTTACCCTTACTAGGGCTTACACACACAGCTATAGATATATAAATAATCCAGTGCATTATTATTCTTATTTTGAGTTCTAGAGATCACTATTCCTCTCCCAAACACAGCCTACAAAAATCAGCAGAGATGACAGAGGATTTTAGAAATGCAATATATTTGTAAAATACAGCAGAAAATGCCAAAACTAAATACAAGAATTTGAAGTTTTGTAATGCTAATGCAAACCAAGTTTGACTGAGACTGAACCAAAACAGTAGTATTTAAGAGAACAGTGTAGGAAGACAAAGGAAAGCAGAAGGTGGCCTTTAGAATGGGAAGGAAACATTTGGGATAGCAGAGGTAAAACTTGCCTGCCCTGCTTCTGTCCTTCAAAGCATCCTATTTGGAAGTCTTCATCTATTTCTGATGCTTCCAAAAACGAAGTCCTTAATGCATTTTATGTCTTTTATGATTCCAAAATTCCCTTTATGATAGTGAAATAAACCACGTTTCCTCTTCGTTTGTAAAGAGCATTCTGGGAAATATGAGGCTAGATTACATTAAATAACTGTTTCTTAGATAACGTTAATGTTGAGGGGAAGACAAAGGCCTTACTTTATGTTTTGTAACCATGCAGTTTCTTATCTGCACCAATTGCATCAGTACTATTGTTATCACAAACAAAGGCAATATTGAGGAATTATCCTATAAAACTGAAGTTCACTCTGAATGACGACCATAAAGCTTTCTGAAACCCACTGTCATTTTTCAGCAAACAAGAAAAACACTCTTAATACTTTAGGATATAATAGTGACAGCAGAATGTCTAAAGGACCACCCATATAGACCTACAGCATGAGGGCATGCTAGCATTTTCACAGAAGTGCTTACGTTAAGAGGAGAAGGGGAAAAAATAATAATAAAAAAAAATCTAAAGGAAAGCACAACTAGGTTTGAATTTTGCAAATAGAGCCTATTTTAAGTCTTGGAATTTTAACAGAAAAAATATGCATAAAATAATTATATAATTATTACTGACAGTTAAATTGTCGTCACGAAGTAATGAAATTACGGTTTTCATTGTGCATTCCCAGTTCTACTTCTCTGTTCCTTCGTTTTGTTTTCTACCTAATTTGTTTTTAAAGACAACCACAACTATACTCTGTTTTGGGATACTTTTGGTTAGTTACATTACATGCAAAGAGGGATGAAAAAGATCATAAGGAAGAATTCTGGAAATGGCTTTTTTTTTTTTTAAATCTGGAATAATAAAAAAGCTAAACAAATAATCATACAAGAGAATGCACAGCTAATATTAGGCATAATATTTGCTTGCAGGGAAAATATTTCAGAGTGCCTAAAACAGTTGAAGTGTCAATATCAGTGTCAACACTGCTTTAATATTACTCAGAAGGGTTTTTTTTTTTTTTTTTTGTTTTTTTTTTTAAATGGGGGATCTTTGCTAAGGGAATGCTTGAACTGCCTGCTGAGGTCAGATTTTCTCCTTTGGGGTAAGTCAGCAACTGTAATATACTGAGCTGTCAGTCTGACTGGAAATAAAATAAAACAATTGAAGTAAAGGTATACAAATACATTGTGTGGTCCTCTTATTTTATTATGATGATAGTATCAAAAATTAGCTACCTTGAAAATTTTAGCCAGCACTATGTAGAGCAGCAGGCTAACCTATACTTTTACTAGTAGTATGATTGCAAACTACTAGGGTCCTTCCCCCTCTATTTTCTCCCCACCTTTTTTTTTTTATTATTTTTTTTGCGGGTGGGGCGATGGGCACGCACTGTAGTATAAGCAAATTAGCTCTGTTTTCCTGGCACAATTAGTTGCGAGTCCTTCACTTTCATTCTGCTGAAACCTGAAGGACAAACCAGTGATAAGAGAATCAAGCACTTGGGTAGTCAGCTAAGATTTTTGTCTAGGAGCAATTTATCATGTAAATGGTGTCTGCTTTGTTTTATGGAAATCTGAAAACAGCTTTCTGCATGATTGAAGCCTCTGTCAATGAAAACCCCTTCAAAATGTGACAAATGTGTCTCATCTCGGGGAGATGCTGAAAGGACTTAAGTGATAAAACTATATATACACTTACTATTTTTAACCAGAGTATACACACAGAGAGAGCATCTTGAGGATTTAGAAGGAGGATTTTCTATATTATTGAATCAATCATGTTTTAGAGAGAAATCAATTCCATTCCAGAGGCTTCAAAAAAGAATCGCTGCTTTACTAGTACGATATAAGTATTAATTATCATCATCATAACCAAACAAAACACAGTATGAAGCGGTCTCCCAGAGAAAAGCAAAATGTGTTACAGATGAGTTTCAAGCCTTTTTGGAACACAAACTGCATGCTTATTAATTGTCACATTTGTCACACACCTATTTATGTCAAAGGTGTCTTTGCAGGGCCTCATTATCCCATAGACCTCCTCCTTCCCACTCTGCCAACTTGCAGTCATTTTCCTTTGTGTGTCAAGGCTACATCTCACCTCCCACAGGTGAATTATGATACATATTCCACAGTGAATAAACAGCATGACACAATAGGACTTTATGCCTCTTAGGTGTAACAGTCTAGGACTTTTGATACTTTAATGATTCTACAGAAACTGAAAAACAAAAAGTCAAAAAAACCCAAACACTTCACACAGTCCTTACAAATACATTCACTTGATTGCTCTTTTAATAGTCTCAAACCACCTTGGATAAAAACTGAGTTAGTCACAAGTTGACCAAAAGAGTAACATGAAAAATAATTGTTAAAAGCAGCTGCAATCAACACAAATTTAAATTCAGTAAATTACATTCTGTAATTAAAACAAGAATGACAGTTTTTCAAGTGCAGAACATGAAAGGCTTAAATTTTTAACAGAGGCCATATTATTAAAATAGAGAACTTCCAAAATGAGTTCTGCAACTGGGTGAAAGAAGCCATTGACTATCCCATTCATGTTGAGATTTTAAGGGTACTCTCTAAAGCTTTATCCAATCTCCATCAGCCTGCTAAATGTGATCAAAAGTCTCATAAGAGTGAGAAAATTTGCTTGGATTACACACGAGTCGGAAAGAATATTTTGTCTATTCTCCCTAACTTTTCAGCAGAGATTTGATTTCTCCCCTGGGGTTAGTATAATTAAAGAGAGGATGGGGGTAGGAGTCATCAGGGACAGGGTTTCCGGCTGAACTTGCAGCTCCTGGTGGACAACGGCCGCTCAGGAATGAGTGGTTATGCCTGCAGCTTTACACTGACCCTCCTTCGGCACTTTGGTAGCATCTCCAAGCAAACACGTGTAAACAATTTTCATAATTTAGAAAATATCTGCACTTAAAAGTGACTGATAGCCAATGCAAATGATCTTCATTTACCTGAATTTTCCTTTTCTGGTAAAGTTTAAAGATATGAAAAATATCTTTAAAATGATTCAACTGTAAAATACTCCTCAGTATCTATAAAAATTAGACCTAATACACGCCATCAAATCACTACTGTGAGAATACCACACAAAATAACTTGTTTTTAATTTCAAGGAAAATCAGAGCTAATTAAACCTAGAAGGTTTTTTGATGAAAATACTATTTTTTTTTGTCTCCTGTTTTTATTATTCTTCCACCAAGCTTTATCCCAAACATTACTTATCAGATAGACACTCCAGGGGAAAATGAAAATAGATATAGCTGAAACCTTTCTGTATCAAACACTACAACACTGTTTATTCAAACTGCTTCGCTGTTCTTTACATAAGCAGATAAGCTTTCAGCAGCCGCCTGAAGCAAGTTTTAAATGAACATTAAATACTTCTGCACTTTTAAACAGTAAAAGCAGAGCCTGGAAAGACTGTTTTATTAAAAGGGAAATACAAACAGATATTTCTATCAGTTTTTGTTTACAAATTAAAAAATAAAAATCTAAAAAACCTGCAGCCTGATAAAGACATTATTTTTGGTTTAAAAAACAAAAACCCTACATACCTCTCAATTTTACCCATCTTCCTCTCCACAAACTGTGTGTACACATAAACACTTCATGGTTCAATGACATCAATTGCTAAAATTCTATTACTATTTAAAAAGAAATTAAAATTTATCAATGGAAAAAAAAGTCCTGTGTTCTCTCTTAATAAAGGTTTTTTTTTTTTTTTTTTTGGTAAATGTGGTGGTAAATGCAGGGAAGAGAACAGTCATACGATCTGGAAAGGCAAACAGCATATGTTATCGTGAAATAAAGATCCTAACAGATGAGTTCTGTTACACTGGAAGACCAGCGGGTTCATATCATTTCTTATGGGAAGCTGATAAACTTGCGTTTCGTATATGCTAGAATAAAACGGGGAAAAAACTACTAAAAAAGTTTTCTATTTTTAAAATGCACTAGAAACTTTTTAATACTACACCCACAGGCAAAGGATGTTAACACGATGCTTCCCTGAGCAGAAAGGGAGATATAATCAGCTCACTGACTTAGTTTTTAAAACCCAAAGATAACATTATGATCTAGTCTAACCTCCCCTGTAAAGTTGATAAGATTTCAGTCTCTAATTCTTTCAACACATACCCACCTCCCGTTCTCTTTCCTTTCTTATGAAGCATCAGTCATTAGTGCAGATGTACCAGAAAAGACAAAATCAGTTTCCTTTTACATACATAAATACATTGTGCACTTAAGAAAACTGTCCAGTCTAAAACTTAATAAAACTGTGATAGGAAAAAAACAGGAAAACAAAATCATGATTATGTTGTCTATTAGATTTATAGATCTGAACTGTAGATGTTATTTTTATTTTCTCCTGTATTTTTAAAAGTTCAGGACCCCAATGTGAGTGGAATTTTATGACAAGAAAAACGTCTCCTCCATAGCCCACTTGAACTACAGAAAAAGAGACCAATAAAAAAAAAAAAAAAGAAGACAGATCCAGTCCAAATGTGCCAGGAGTTGAACTTGGGTCTTCTAAGCGATAGCCCAATGTCCCACTCATTGAACTTGTGTAAATTTAAAGCAATTAGTCTTTTCAACTTCAAAGAATCTTTTAGCTGCTCAAAACACACAGAAATATGGAGAACTGAACAGCTCTAAACTGTTCTGAACACATTAAATTTAAAATATTAGACATTAGTCTTAGTCCTATGACAATTAGTGCTTCACAGCTTTAGAATTTCACAGTATATTAATCAAGTTATAAAAATACAAATTAGCTCTTTAGCACAGAAAAATGCTTTCTAAAATAGTTTTAATAATAAATTTATTGTCAATGGTATTTTAATTACAGTTCTGAAAAATCTATGAATTTGTCTTATTCAACCACCACACTTGTATTCATTTAATTCTTAAAATGAGCCTGCATAAAGAGAAACAAGAAGCATGGAACAACACTACTCAGTACGCCCACTGTCCTAAGAGCAAGCCAGGACAAGGCTTGATTTTTACTATGATGAACAGGAGAAAACATTTTTCATTTTAAAGGAAATTTTTTTGCCAAGCAGTGTTTATTCCGGAGCCTGACAGATTGGCTGGTGAAGACTATAACTTTACACAGCACCACGCCTTCCAAGCAGCACTCAGTACTGATCTAATAAATACTGATATAACAGAGCAATACGTGAAGAGCCCATCGGCAGGTCTGGGCAGCAGCCGCTGGGTAAAGGGCGGCCCAGGAAAACGTCCAAACAAGCTGTGGAAACGGCAGAAGACGTTCAGGGGAGGCAAGAAAACTGCAAGAGGTGCAAAAGGTCTGGAGATGACAACCAGTGCTAGCAAACAAACCCAGAGAGATGCAACAAAGCAGATAAAGGACCAGGCAGATGGAGGTCTCCAAGCCCCCCACCACCGCTGCCAAGAGTTCCGAATGAGGAGCCCATCCAAGGGAAATATCCCCTGTGAGGGCACTAATCACAGCCAGCACTCAGAAAGGTTTAATTTATACAATACTTGGAGAATAAAAGGTTTAGTTAGTCCCTGAGAGAAAGTCAATTTAAAAAAAATGCATTATTATTGAATTGTTAATGGGGTTAAGTGCGTTGCGCATGTATATGTATACGCACATATAAAAGGGGCAAACGGATTAAGCTGAGAAAGTGTTAATTTTAATTGAAATAAAATAGTAATACAGTTTAAATACAGTTTAAGTGTAATATTTTAAAGGACTTATCCTATGAAAAAAGCTGATAACCAACTGTGAGAAGACCTAGCATATGTTAGCAAAAAAGTTAAAATACCATGCAAAGAGCCTGCCAGTCCCCTGTTAATTTATTTAACCAGGGGTTCTCATTCAGATGGTTATCCTGTTTCAGTACAGCAGCAGCATGTAAGAGTTGAGGTATGGCAACCATCTGAAATACTTGATATTTTTTCTCCTATGCTTTAAACGCTGCATTCACAAATGGTTTGGTTTTCTTCCCTCTGCTCCCCTGCTACTTTCCTGCCACTTCCCTCTAGGGTTCCTGCAAGCTCACAGCACTACTTTCAATAACAAGTGCCCTAAATCACCTTCATGATACACAATAAACCTGAAACAGCACCCAGCCACACACAGAAGCAGAGCAGGATTTCTGGAATTAGCTGGGCTAACACCACAGGGTACTCTGCTAGGAGAAATCCACTGTTTCCTAACACAGCCAAGACATTCTCAAGCTATGTCGTCTCAACACTATGACAATTTTCTGCAGACTAAAAAGACAGAAAATGGAGACTAGCAATTTATTTATTTATTTTAATAAAAAGAAGTCAGAAATAAGGGGCAGGATGGAACATGACATGGGTAGAAGGTGTTACCTCATTTTATAACAAGAAGGGGTGATACAAGCACAGGATTGTCCTTCCAAGACTTTTTTGATTATTTAGTCAGGTTAAGTGTTAAAGTGATATCGTAGCAGCTATTCACACATTAATAGGGTCCCCACACTCGAGATTTCATCACTGGGTACAAACACAGCATCATCTTTGCAAATGATGCAATTCAGCTATGAGGGCACCATTTACATATAAACTTAAAAATATTTATCCACAGGCACACATTATATAACCAGCACTCTCAGACACGGACAATTCCCTGGTTAAATAAAACTACTTCATGGCTTGCTGAGCCTGCCACTGTCTCACTCAAGCATATCTACGTCCATCAAAGCAGGTCAAGGACCCGCGTGCGGTTTGGGGCTCTGCCCTCCTGCTGCATTTTGCCTGACAAGTGATTTGCAAGGTACATTCTGCCTTTCCTGCGTGCCAAGATTAGGTGGATTTATGATTGGTCTACCAAAACACACTGGTGAACCAGATAAGTACTTGCCCCCTTCCCTTCACAGTTCCTGAAGGGATTGTTCCAGAGCAAGGTGTTCATTGCCATGGGCTATTTAACAGAAAACAATATCATAAATGTTTAGATGATGTCTAAGTTTTATGCAAAATAATGCTATAATAGTTAATAAAATACTTAGAATATCTTCTAAAAATCATGGTAAAGTAATAAAAGACTGCCGTTAAAGAGGAGGGGAAAAAAAAAAAAAAAAATACACACACACTTTTTTAGGCAAATTAATTCCCCAAGCAACAGAACTGTAGAGTTTAGTCATCTGATAGTTTTTTTTATGAGAAAAGCATTTCTCATAATAGGTAACTTTAACCAAAGTTATACTAAAAACAACTGCTAAAGTTTGAGCTAAAGTTAGCTAGATTTAACTCAGATTTATCTGTCACCAAAAAACAGAAGATAACTACCATTTTTTTTCCCATATTCAACCAGAAACTCCCTCCCCTGCCCAAAAAGTATAAAAAAAGTGTAAAGCATAAAAATGGTAGGTGTTTCCTCACTTGCCAGCATAACTCTGCATGACTCTGGCAAGTTTTAACTTTGCAAGTAAGTGTTCCTCCTGAAAACCTCCACCTTTCATATGAAAGAAAAATGAAAAGAAATTGAATCTCTACTAAATCCATAATTTGCTTGCAATACCACATTCTGCTATAATTTATGTAGTTATTTTTACCATTCTACAACCCATGTAGAATAAGTCCATCCCAATGTGTCATCTCTTGATTTTACATCTCCTTCACTTAGTTTGTCCTGGTTAGAGCACTGTGTAAGGGTCAGGGCAAGGAGACCCAGACTCACTGCCTGTGATGAAATTGTATAATTCAAGAAAGAGGATTAAGTATTAGACCTTGCAGAGAAACAAAGAACTAGTTTTATTATTATTATTCACTACTTTTGATTTAGGCACAATCTGGTCCATCTAAAGGATTTCCATTTTTTAGAAGTAATTTTGGAGGAGGAGGTAGCTTGCGAGCTGCAGAAGCCAAAAGATGTAGTCTATCACAAGCAAAAAATAAAATAAAATAAAATTCCAGCTCTCATCAGAATTTTAACAAGTTGCTTCTGAAGTGGCACCAAAGAACAATAGAAATGTTTTATTTAGCCAGAAAGAGAAAAGTTATTTATGAAATTCTTTCCATATTGATTATTGCTCCTTAGATGTAAGGCTTCATCTTCCTGTTGAATTTATTCTTGTAAATAGGAAAAACATGCTTGAGAAAAGAGTATTTCAGACGACACCTGCAAATGCAGTGTACTTGCACAAAGACAGAACGCGCAAACAAATCGAATGACAGCTTGCCCACAAGATTTATCCATGTGGCCTTTGTGCATCCTTAGCAAGAAATATGGAATTTCACAACAATGTGACTTTTTGTCTTTCTTTACATGACTCACATTTCAAGTCCATTCACTGGAACACTTCATCAACTGCATAAACAGAATGACTCAGAAGGCCTCATAACATGCCTGTAGCCTTTTGACATTTATCACAAGACTGAAGACTTGTACCTTACCTGGAGTTTAGATAACAATAAGTGGACCTTACGTACATAGTCATTAAAGAGACAATACATATTATATGACATATGTCAACAATTCCCTCTATTTTTTGGTCTACCTTGTCACCCTCCTACCCTGAGCAGCAATACAAAAGAAAAAAAAAAAAAAAAAAGGAAAAAAAATCAACAGGAAAAACAAATTAGAGAGCACTGTGTGTTTTCCAGTAGCCCCTAATTTAAAGGCAGCCAAATGAAACACAAATTATCAGCCTCCTATATACACAAGCACACACAAACCATTTTTATCTTAATCCCTCAGGTCTGGTCAGTGAATATTAATTACATAAAAGTAACAATTCACTTGATCAAGCAACATTACACAATATTTTTCTGGGCTAATACAATTTTCAGTACTCTAATAGGTAAACAGGAAGGCATGTAAAGACAGGGAAGGAATCAAAAAGCTAAATAACAAGTCTTTTGTTTAAAACAATCCTGACACAACGGCAGCTTGGTTTGTTTTTCATTATCTTTGATGCTGTACCCAACTCATTAATCCTAAAAGAAGTACCTTCCTAAAACATTTTCCCTTACGCTGTTGTATTCATTCTATTTAAAAACCATGGTAACATGCAGTGGCATTTCAGGGCAGTTGTTCTCTCCACAGATGTTTACTCTATAGAAGGTATATTTTAATAATTTAAAAATTGACTACCGAGTAACTGATTTGGCTAAAACTCAGTCATGGAAAACAATAAGGCAACAGTAACAACAAAAACCTTACATGAGATTCATAAAAACAAGAGATAGAGAAGAACTTTTCCCAAGAAAGAGAAAACTAGTAAATATTTATCAGTCAGAACTATTTCTTCCACTTTAATTTGCCTGCTTTGCTTCCTTCTCAAAAAAAGGATACGTAAACGTAGAGCACATAGAAAGAACATATATGAATGCATATTCACCCTGGATTATCTGCCCAAGCAGTTCGCGAATAGGAAGGTAAAATATGCAGTAGGAAGATCAGATCATTTTTCCCTGTTAAAAGATTGTCCTTTAAATAACAGTGGTTTAAATCCCTATACCTTCTCCTCCTCCTTTCAGGAGGGTGAACAAGAAAGGAGGAACGCTTACCCGTAAGCTGAAAGGAACGAGGCAGACAAGGCGCAGCACCAAGCAGCACGGGCTGGAGCGTTACCCGTTACCCCTACGTGGCAACGGGCCGCGGAGCTGGGAGAGCGCCCGCGCTGCCTCCCGTCACGGCTTCAGAGTCCTGCCAGGGCCTCCTCTTACGATCCCGCAGGATTCCCAAGGACTACTCTTCTGGGTGGTGCCCAGTCCCAAAGAAATACAACCGAGCGGGTTTGCTGGGCAGGACATTAAATTAACTTTACCGCCTACCCCACCTCAGCTCTCCTCACTCAGTTTCCAGGTAGGAAGGGCAGGCAACTTCCCTTGCATGAGGGTTAAACTGTCCAGCACCACTCTCACACTGTCCAGCCTCTCCTGCTGTTAATTGCCAGTTCTTCTTGCCAGCAAAGTCCACTCTGGACCACCTCTTTNGTAGGAAGGACAGGCAACTTCCCTTGCACGAGGGTTAAACTGTCCAGCATCACTCTCACACTGTCCAAGGCGATGCCAGCCTCTCCTGCTGTTAATTGCCAGTTCTTCTTGCCAGCAAAGTCCACTCTGGACCACCTCTTTACCACAGGTGGAGGAGCAGCTCGTTACCTCATCAACTTGTTACCTTGTTACCAGACACCCAGAAACAGCATCTCTAATCTGTTATCCAGGTTGCTGGTTTCCCCCACCTGTGAAGAAACCTCCTTTGGGCCATAAAAGTAAATTCGATAAAACTGCGTGCTATACATCTAGTTGGTTTTGTTTAGAACTGCTGTAACTTCAAATTATTTTTTAAAAAAATTCTCTTTTCTGACAATATTTCTTACTCTTTTTCAGAAATTGCTCTGGGGAAGGCTTCTGTCCTGCCATTCCCTCCTTCACTGTCAGGATGCTCTTTCTGACTTTGGCCTCCCTGACACTAACAACTCCTGACTTCAGCCCGCATACAAATTTTGCTTCCAGTAATTGACATATTTGTAGGATGTTGCAGATTTGTAGGATCTGTAGGATCCATTTTTCATCACTGCCAATGATACAGTGTTTTCCCCTTTCCCAAGTAAGCCAGCCTCCAGTTTTGTGTCAAAATTTCCTTCATACCTTTCACTATAACCCAAGATCCTTCTCCGTTCATGCAGCCTTATCTTTTATAGTTGCCCTCTAAAGAAATGAGAACTGGTCTCTGGGATGTGAAATCACTGCAACTCTAGGCAGTTTCACATACCTGAGACTGAAAAAATTTTTGCAGTGACAATATCTCAACTATCTCTAATTAAAAATATTTTAAACACACTTAGCAATGATGTCTGCTAGCTCAAAGCATTAAAACATGATTTATTTTCATTCATCTTTCTAAACAAAGCTTTGCAGTATAGGTAATGTTTCAAAACAACTGGAATGTGGAATATGTCACTGAATGCACTGTGATCCTGTGCAGCCTGAAGGAAGTGCTGGGAGCCACACATCTAAGTCACTTCAGAGCACATGGGGTGAGAGGAAGAGGAAATCACAATCCACTGAACGTGATTTTCTAGCATGAAACTGTAGCTTAGCAAAACCCACAATCCTCTAATGTATAAACAGAAAAGCAGCAGATGACAGAGGGTAGGAGAAATGGTCAGACATGGAGCTCAGGTATTCCTGGCTGACAAAAATTTGTGAATAGATCAGTAGACAGTTCAGCTTTGGAAAATAGCTCCAATTTGCTTATTCAAGACAAGTTTCATACATAATTTTATGGTAGTCCATGCATATCTACATTAAAAAGGCAAGAATGATAGACTTTTTTTCGATGTAGCAGAAAAAGACAAAGCAAGATCCAGTGGTTCACGCCTGAAGAAGGTGAAAACACAAGTAGAGATAAATCACATTTATTTAATTGTACATATTTTACAGCAACTTCGCTAATAGTTCTTCATTCTACCTAAAAATATATGTTGAAGAATAGCAAGACAGTATGAGCTTTTTGCAGAAATGATCACATAATTGTAAATGCCCTGTTACATTAAAAATCAGATTTATGATTTTAATGCTTCCTCAGACATTCAATATATTTTGCTTTTCACTTAGATTTTACCAATTATTCCTTCTGTTTACCATTTAGATTATTAGCACTATTCTGCCTAGATAAACAAAAGTAGTAGCAAAATGCAGTTTGCATTTTTCTCACATCACTTTCAATGGAACTCTCTAGTGGATTACAGAAACATTTAAAATTTTATCTGGTCAAATCAGAGTTATACCATCTTGTCTAACAGTACTGCATATTTTAAGATCTAATTATTCTTCTATTTATATCACTGGCACTTCAAATGTCTAATGTGAACAAGAAAAGACCTCTTGAGATATACACTTAATTTGTCCTATACCTTACATATGGAGGCACAAAACACACCTGGCAGTAAGGATTTACATTTTTGAATCCTCTACCTCAAGGCAGGCAACTGAAAACAATAAGTTAACCTAAACATTTTGGCATTACTTTTCAGGCCTTCATGAGGAAGCCTGTATATTCCAGGGGGGCAAGGCCTTGGCAAAGGTGCCCCAAGTGGTTTCAGCATCACCGCACAGCTCGAAGGTATTACTGAAGTTTACAGAGAAGAGAAAATATTTAATGAGAAGGCAGACTAGGTTAGGAGATAAAACATGAGCTGGACTTTTGCCCTATAAAATAGAAAATTACTTACTTTAATAACATCATAAGTATGGAATCAGTAATGTTGTGTTGAATTAAGAGCAGAAAAAAAAAAACAAATAAAACAGCATGAATGAAAGAAATTAATTTTTAACATTATCTTTGCAGGTCCTCTATCTGAGATAACAAGGGCTGAAAATCACTATGCAGGTTCCAGAATATTTTTCTTTCATATTTTGCTTTAAAATTATTATTAATAGATTTTTTTGCAATAATTTAAGAAGCTAAATATGCAAATGACATCCTGGGAAAAGCTGTGTCTCAAGATGTCTTCTTCAGTATTTGTTTCTGCTCTCAGAAGGATGATAGGGAAGCAGAGCTTCTTCATCATGCCCTAAACACTGTTTTATTTGCATTCAACCTGGAACATAGTATTTATTCTACCTTTATAGTCTTATGTGTTATGTATAGCTGTTACATGTATCTATGCATGTGTTATGTGTAAATATATTTTTGTTGAGTAATATTATCATTAAGATATAAATTTTCCATAAAGGATAAAAAGTAAGTAGTATTCTGCATAAATATATGGTGCTATAACTATGTCCTTGCATTCACATTTAGAGCTTTGTATGCTATGTAATCTATAGTAGTGGAAAATACAATCTTTATAAAAGCATTTAATCAAACCAACTCACTTTAGAGGAAGAATCACCTAAAGAGAAGATTTTTACAGAGTAAAGGCCAAAGCTTGATGTGTCAAAAGAAACAATGAAGAATGCACCTAATATTTTTCCTTGCTCTTGGTAAAAATGGCACCATCATTTACAACACTTACTCCTTCAATTTGCATGGCTACATTAGCATCATCGACATGACAAGACTTTATTTATCAGAAGTCAGTGTCATGCATCTGTGTCAGATGTTCCTTACTATTATTCATGCTAATGTAAACATCATGATACAGGGCCAAATTAAGCAACAATATATTGAACTTATTTGCAGCTTTCTAAAAGGATAGCAAGCCACTGAAATTTATTGTTTGCCAGACATTGTGTTAGAATAACAAACAATTTAATAAGCATGTAAACAAGCAGGCTCTGTACAAATTTAGAAAATATTAATGGAAAGATGTTTGGCAACATCACAGTATCATAGCATTTCCTAAGATGTTTCCAAGTGAAAATTTTAATTTCTGGAAAAAAACTATCTGAAAAGCATGTTGAGAATATTTCTATATTTTCATCCCCAGTGACATACTTTATTCAAAACTAGAACATTGTGCAGGTTACAGCTGGAGTAACAGAAACTGCAATAAATCTATCAGATAGACAGAAGATGAAGCATGTGAGTATGCAACAGTTTGAGGCATCATCTGGACAACTTGCCTAATAACCCTGAAATATTAAATCCAGGCAGAGTTTACAATGTGGCATATTTGTATCTTCTGTCTGAAAGTTATTAACGCTTGTCTATGAAAAAAAAGATTTCACCAAGTAATGCAAGCAGTGATATTACAATCAAAGTTCTAGAAAAACAAATATAAGACATATAAGTATTTTTATATCCTTTATAAAAGTATTTTATATCCTTTCCTTTTTCTCTCCTTAAAAGTCTGAATTATTCCTTCTAGAAATTTATAATTAAAATGCCCCCCAAAATGTTCTTTAATCTACAAGCAATTTTTGGAAGTATTTTTAGTGGTAAGCACAACAGAGCAATCTGTATGTATTGTTAGAGTATATCCTTATATCTATAAATATATATAAATATATATATAAGGATATATATATATATTTAAGGATATATATATATATATTATATATCCTATATCCTTTCTTCAGATTCTCAGAAAGTTCTCAAGAATTAAATTCTTTATTGTGTGAGACAAAGCACTGGACACTTTTATAATTTGTGATTACTTTCCTTTGAAACCACTGCAGCAGAACATAATGTTCAAAACTTGAATTACCATACTGATACATAACCTGTCCATATTATCACATATACTGCAGATAGGCCAAATAAAGTAGAGGAATCAATTTTCATTCCTACAAATAATACTGACAGAGATTTGGTAGGCTTGCAGCATTCCTGTAATGGTAATTCTATTCTCAGTTGGCAGAGAAGTTCATATGACTGTAGAAGGTACTTCTCTAATGCTACATTGAAATGTTAAAACAAAATAAACAAACTTAGTTATAAATTACCTCTGAGTTTTTAGACAATGACAGAGGCAAATAACAGAATCTAGACCACACGTAATATAAAATGAAGGAAAACTGAATTAGCTAAATATTTTATCATGTTAGTTGAAAACTTAATACTGTTATTTGCTAGTTCTGTTTCTCATTCCTGTCATTTCCAGTAATTCAGAGAACATGGAGGAAAGACCTTTGAATACTTTCTGTTTTGGCTACAGTTTATATCATTAAAAGTTCAATAATTTCACAGTTGAATTTTGATTTTGTTTGGTGAGAAATCCAAGTATTTTGACAAACAAATTATTTGTCTTTTCTGCAGTTTCTGAATATGCCAGATCACTGAGGATATTCTATTTCTTTTCTTCAGAGTAAGCCTGTGTTGGTCTTTTGGCACTTCCTGCGGTTGTCCCAGCTAGATTCAAGCAGAAAAATGGAAACAGTACAAAAGTGTTTTGGGATCTTCGAAAAACACTGAGTTTTCATTCTGAAACAGATGAAGCTTCAGTAATTTTTTCACATAAGCATATTCCTGCCAGTGAGTCTGAAATTTAAGTCAGCTAGAAGCCATCTTTTAGTATGTATTAATATAATATGTTACAAGTCTTGTAAGGTAGGACACTTTTTTTATTGAAGTTTCTTACATACTATAAATTAGTCCTTTTTTTAAAGTAAATATAAAGCCAAAGAGAGATTAAGAACATTGGATTGCCTTACAAAGATGGAAAAGAGGTTTTTTTTAGGGAAGAAGACACATGACTGTGTGATCCATTATCCCCGTATTCCCTAGCATTCACATTCACTTAAGAAGGAAAAAGATACATGCCTGCCCACAGCAGCTATCCATGTCTAATCCTGTTGTCAACGTACTGGTAGTGTTTGCTCTGCAAACTTGTGTGGCAACAAATTCCTAAAGCTCATGACCTTCATTGTAAAAATATACTGTCTTTCATCTAATTTAAACACATCTCCTTGTAGTTTCAGTGATTGCCCTCTAGTTCTGGTATTTTGTAATGTGATGAACAACAATTCTGCATTTGCCACTCTGCTGATTTTGTAAGCCTGGAATTTCTCCCGGTCTTTTTCTCAAAATTTGACTGATCCTAATACAATACCAGGCAACACTCTTGGCAAAATGGCAGGTAGAATTTCCTGCAAGACAACTGTGAAAAGAGCACTATACCAGGAATTTATACATATTTCTGTACTTCTGCACAGAAATACTTATAGGAATAGAGATTTTTTTTCAGTTGAGAAAAGTTTTTCTAGTGTACTGACATGTACTGTTCTAAGAATTTACAGAGTAAATTTAGCTTAATTCAGTACTTCTGAACTGAAATCTGATAGTCTCTTATAAATCAAAGGGATAAGAGAACACGAAAAGAGAATTAGGATGTTGGTTCTGTATGCTGTTAAAATTGTTCAATGCAGTGTGGGACACTGCTTGTAGCACCCAGGACTGTGTGAATTTCCCCCAAAGGCTCTTTTTTATAGCTGAAACTAGACTGCTCTGCATTAGTCCCTGCAGTCCTGGGTCCAGGATGCAGAGTAGGTCTGGAGATTTCATAGTTCATCATCCCTTCACATTTTTAATTTTAGCTCTACATTTGATTTTCCTATTATATTTTCTCTAGTCAATTTTCATCCTTTAGCTATTGGCTTTGTTTCCCGTTTCATTCCTGTGCACTGTCTCCTAAACAATTCTTAAATTGAATTTTCTGTCTTTCTTATATCAGAATGCATTTGAAATTTATCGGAATGAATATTTAGCAGTTGTACACAAAAACCAGCTGATGACAGCACTATGAATACGTATCTGTTGTAAGTCAGTAAGCTTCACCTGGATATCCAGCAGTCAGACACTTTCTCTTCAGAAAAAGAAAACTTACAGAGGACTAAAATCCAGGAATCCAGCTAAGGCAACGTGAGACATTCAGTCGGAATCTCTTAAAGATTGTACTTGAGAAAAAGAATATACTTTGCCTTAGTGGAATTGATCCCTGTCCCTCCTGTACGTGCGGCTGGGACATAGTGGCCTCTTTCTGGTGAGCACACACACTGGGTTACGTGCGAGCTGCGGGCGTGCTGAGGGCAACGTAATCACGACTTCAGAGAGAATCCCAACAACGTACAATCAGTAGAAACAAAAATAGAATTGAAAGAATCCTAACGAGGACAGAAACGAAGAACAAGACAAAAGGGCAAGGAAGGATCAATAGAAAATCTTCTTTATCTTACCACCCTACCTGCTGCTATGATCAGGCTGTTAGATGATCAGTAATAGTAAGGCTGAAATCAGCCCTAAGGGTAATTCTTTAGCCACGGACTAAAATACAGTTTATAGATATCTAGCAGCTTCCAGTCTACTCTTCTTTGATATAGTGAAACACCTTATGTCCTGTTCACAGATTCAAGTGAACATTTTTGTTTTAAACAATTTTTTCATCATGAGTCCACAACTTAATCACACAAGCTCTAATATGAGCACACGTTCGAGCTGTTCCTCCAAGGCTACACTATAATTTCCATTGCGGGATATTTTTTTTCCTTCATAATACAAACTTGACTTTTCCTCTAAAAATCTACTTGAAATATAAAACATACAAAGGAATCCTAAGGTCCATGATATTTGGGAGATCAAATTTCATGAGCATGACTATTTCCATCCAATAATTTGTGACTCAGTGATATATATATTGAGCCAAAACCACAACATTCACTGCGGCAAAACAAGAAAATCTAAAAAACCTAATATTATAACCTAAACCTAGTACTGTCTTACATATCTGAATAGAATGCATGTATTCTTTATGAGAAGAAAAGGGTAAGTGGCCCTTAGGGAATTCAAGAAACAAAATCCCTACGGAAAACAAACTTGTGTCTTTTTGTTTGCTTGTTATCTTCGTTTTTCACCATTTCTTTTCCAGAAATAGATGTATTTTATTCACGTAGGAGTTAATGTTGGATGTTGATCCTACCATTTTTCCTTATTTATAACCTTTACGTCCAAATGGTGGCTGGCCAACTGTCTTATCTTTTCACAGTTTGACTTTATGGCTTACATAAGTAAACTTAACCTCTGCAGATGAGATTTTCAAGAAGCATCCTTTTGCCTTGTTTTATGGAGAAGTGACTTTGCTATTCCTTTCGTCACAGGTATTTTGCAACAAAGACAGTATAGTTGTATACTTGATGTATTATGTATTTACCCCATATGGTGTACTCCTAAAACCTGATTTCATACAATAAATTTCCAATTTAAATTTAGAAAAACATAGATTCTAATTATGAAACAGTTGAAGTTTTGCACTTGAGTATGAGGAATTCTGGGCTGCGCATTCCAACTACTGCTTAGATAGATAGAAAGACTGAGGAAGGGTTGTTTCCATTCTTATGTGCGTATAGTGACTACTGAATGCTTTCAGGCTCCTAGGCATGGAGAGAGCAGACTGCTTCTTTTTTGCTATTGACAGAGATACAGCTTGTCAGTAGACCAACAAAGAGAGTCACCCAACTTTCTGGCAATATTACTAAACTCTGACATTAAGGGAATTTTTCTCTGGGCAGAGGAATAGTTCAATTAAGTTCAAATGTCAATTAACGTCTCATCTGAACTGTCAAAAAACAAGCCAAAGATGATTACACCTATGGTGATATCTGTGATATGGACATTTTTCCATTGAGAATTGGAATGAGTCCATTACAGTCATTTAATTAAAAAAAAAACAGGTGGCAGAATGTTTTACTTATGCCAGTTTGTGCTGGTCTTTAATCACTAACTTAACTGTCCCTTAATCTACTAGCATTCTCTTAAACTATCTGTTGGGGATTCTTTTTTTCCACAATACGAACTGCCACATCAATTTCATCATTTGAGTGAGGTACCATTTAACTATCATCTAAGAAGGCAGAAGATGACCCAAACTGCAGGGAAAAAATACACCTAGATTTTGTTTTTCTTTCAGCAATAAAACCAGTAGCAATAGATAACACATAATATGTATTATGAAATAGATTTCCCCTCTTATGAAACAGACTTTTCCTTTATAGTTTGATATGTGTTAAGAAACTTAGATTTCATCACATCTATTAATTTCATTTTTACTCAAAATTTGTATTTTTAGGAGGAGAAATGAATTATCCTGGGAACCGATTATTTTGTCCTGAGAGCACAAATTTACAACATACTTTTTAATGGTACAATTTGTTAAGAAGCTGTAATTATTTAAAAGTAACCACGTTCTAATGTAAAGAAGGTATGACTCCACAAAATATTAAAAGAAAATAAATAAGTAACAAGGTTACTATTTTTACCTGCTATTCCACCTAAATAATTGTGATTTCTTTTAAATATGAAATGTTATCATTTTTTTGCCACTTCTAATGTTTGCATCCATTGTATTTGCAGTAAAGCCTTCTTTGGTTTTGTCACATTTAAGTAGAATAAGGAATTAACATTCATATGACATTTTTAATATGAAGAGATGAAATCAATAGAAATAAAAATGGTAATCTGTGCAGCATTGCACAAGTTATTGCATCTGCTTCATCAATAAAATAAAATGTCCTTATATGTGGTCATCATTTTACTTTATTAAATCTACATCCATGATCTAAAGCTCGATTGAATCACTGAAATGGTCATGCATATTTTAGAGATTAAAAAATAAAATTTGATTTCACTAAGTCTCAACCAATCATCCACACCGCTAATATAATTGCAAACTCTATTGCTTGCATGTCACTTATGCAGCATTCAAAAGACAGAAAAAAAAGAGCATGGACTTTGCTGAAATCCTCTCATCTTAAACCACTAATGAAAAATGTTGTAATGGAAAAGAAAACAAATGTTATGATTTATTTGACTAAAAATAAAATCAGCTCTAGTCTGGAAGTGAGGGAAGAAGATGTCAAAGAAATAACACATAATCTGTCTTAAACCTGAAGCAGTACATGAAATACTTCATAAAGAATTCTTAATGACAACTACAAAGCTCAAATTACCTGGGTAACATTTATAACCTGCTCAACATGAACTTAATTTGGTTCAATTTTTATACCATCAGTATGAAATCTTATGGTCATAAGATGTAATATAACACCACCACACTCACCAGTGCAACTTATTCAGCATATGTTATCACCACCAACAAATATCATTAGGACAAGATTTAATGGGTCAATATTTTGCTAAATAATAAGGTAAAAAATTCTACCTGGGATACGAGACTAGTAAGTTTGAAAATGACCCATCTATTCCTAACTAATCTCTGTATTTTTCTATGTAGCAACTAGTTAACTGCATGTTTTTCTATTTGAGGTAATGTAATTATTTTGTTTTCTCGATTTTGCTGTTTTTTTGCAAACAACAATGCAATGTTATAGCATTGTACATTATTTTAAAATATGGAGACTGAGTTCAAAAAAAAAAATAGGTGTTAGTAGCATGGAAAGTAGTAGAAAGCTTAAAGTCCAAAGAAGTTAGAAATCTTAAAAAATAAAATTCAGGGTCCTGGCAACTCTACTTATAAATATCTATGATGCACTTTATCATAAATACCTATGATTTGCATGTGAAGTAGTCATTTTATTATTTTTTTTCCTGCCTCTGCTACCTCCCCCTTTTCTTTACTGAGCTCTTCAAGACCCTAAATGAGACCCGCAATGTATTCAGCCTCCTTCCCCTTCTTCTCAGCTCCTCTCTTTTGTTGTATATGCATACATAATAAGCATCATAGATTTTGAAATGCTGTTACAGATTCAGAGCGCTGATTATTTTTTCTGCCTTTTGAATTTAACTGTGCTACTGAAGATAAATGCAGATGAGCAGACCTGGGTCCCTCTGCTGTTCAAAATGCTTTCCCAGATCCCAGCTGACTGAGGCACCTCCAAGCTATTGCAGAGATGCCCCTATCTGAGGAGTTCTCACCACTCTCCCGTGATGTTTAGGTAACTCAGAAAATGAGAGGAGACAGGTAATTAAATTTCATATCATATTACGTATTCATGAAAGGTGACAAGTTTAGAATCTGTGAGTTCTTAACTCCAATGTTGCTAACCTTACCGGTTCCACATCGCGGACTTCAGCTTGAATTGAAAGGAAGGTCTGTAACTCTTCCCAAACAATACTTTCTTTTTAAAATCATATTCATGATTTTAGCATATAAAAAATCATATTCATCATTTTAAAAATCATATCATACATTTTTATGCAGATCTGATTTTCTTTATTTTCCAATGCTGAGAATAAAAGAAGCAGACATCCTACCAAAAATACGAATGTTTTGCCAATAAGTGTTTGTAAATAAAGCTACAGCATACAAGCAAAGCAAGAACATCCACTATTTTTAAATTATTGAAATATTTCACTTAGTATTTCTCACCATCTCTCAGTGTCTCATTGGCCTAATACATTTAATTTCTCCTAGAAAAGTGAAACTCCACTTAAAGGGAACACAAGAAAACTCTCCTCATTCTTGAACAGTTTATGCAGCCAAGTTATTGGTGTCTCGGTGAATATAAATTCCCTTAGTGTCAGAAAAAAAAAAAATCAAACCCAATCTTAAAAATTTAATTGAACTCTTTATCACCTTCAAATTTTCTACTAGTACTTTCAAGATTTTTGCAGTTTTCTTACATCATGAAAACCTCTTCCTAGTAGAACTTTAGAAAGGATAAAATTTAATAAACAGGTTTGGGATAGAATGAAACAGTTCTTGAGATAGATTTTCTGTTTACCAAAATAATTTCCCCAGCTGTACACGGGAGTTTTAGCACTACAAAGATGAGCTAGGCACCTACACTGGGATTTATTCCATCTCAGTGACAACATTCATCGGAAGCTGAAATATTTCCAGAAGGCTGAGGCTACACTACAGGTTGGAAGATGGAGAAGACGCTGGGAGGTAAGAGCCCACTATACACAAAAGTATCAGATGCTGTCAAGGAAAGAGGAGGAAAAAAAGTGAGTATGAGCTGCGAAGGACGCTCCTGGTTTTAAAAGAATTGGTCCACCTGAAAACTGAAAAAAAATAAAGCATTACCAAAAGGTTTTAACCAACATACTATGAATCACAGAATCACAGAATGCTTAAGGTTGGCAGGGACCTCTAGAGATCATGCAGTCCAACCCCCCTGCACACGCAGGGACACCCAGAGCACGTGGCACAGGGCGGCATCCAGACGGGTTTGGAAGATCTCCTGAGCAGGAGACTCCACAGCCTCTCTGGGCAGCCTGTGCCAGGGCTCTCGCACCCTCACAGCAAAGAAGTTCTTCCTCACATGGAGGTGGAACTTCCTGTGTTTCAGCTTACACCCATTACCCCCGGTCCTGTCACCGACCGTCACGGAGAAGAGCCTGGCCCCATCCTCCCTACAATCACCCCTCAAGTACTTGAACATCAAACCTCCTCTCAGTCTTCTTTTCTCCAGACTAAACAGGTCCAGCTCACTTAGTCTTTCCTCACATGATAGATGCTCCAGTCCCTTAACTATCTTTGTGGTTCTATGCCGGACCCTCTCTAGAAGCTCAATATCCTTCTTTTATTGGGGAGAATCAGATTGCAATCTATATTGCAATAACGAATTTCAAATAATCACAATTCTTTGTAATACATTTTCTTACTTCCCGTTAACTAGACACTTTTTCCAAATCATGCACTAGTTCAGATTATAAAAATATGATTCACATAACAGATAATGTTTCCCATCTTTTTTAAAAACTTTTTCTTACTTTACTCTTATAAAATTTCTTATTCTAGGCTCATGAGCTCCAAACCAATGGAAAAGTCACTACATTTGTTTCATTAATAAGCTTGTAGCTAAACAGCTAGATACAAACAAGTTTCTTTAAGTTAGAGAGCTTGTTCGAAAAAAAAGATTAATGATCTCAACTATATATTTCACCAAACAGATGGGTTTGAACTTGATTCCTTAACAAAATAAGAATTAAAAGTCTCATTGAAATAAGTAGGACAAAGCAGAAAAAGATTTTTTTCTTCTGGGAGCTTGCTCATCATGAATAAAAGAGGTGAGCAATGTGACAATCTTGTAGGTTAGCAAAGTTAATGCTCTTTCTTTCTTAAACTTTATTTCTTTACATTGCAGGCACATTAAGTCAAATTTTGCCCTCACATGCATCACTGAGCTCATCAGGAGCCCTCCTTATGCTTCCAAGGGCAAAATTTGTCCTGTACTACTTTTAGAAACTTTTTATTAATGACCTTATTCATATTTACTTCATCTTCTATGAAACAGACCTGTTCATTTATTTTTGAACATCCAACTTTTTTCTACCATTAATCATTCATAGTTTATTGATACTTGAAATTTAAATTCTCATGCATTTTATCAAAAGATCCATAGTCAACAGCTTTTATTTAGCACCAGAAGTGCAAAAAGTACACTGTAAAAAGGACTTCCATATGTCTTTCAAGTGATTAAGGTTTTCTTTAATTTCATTTCCTCCATAGAAGGATATTTTCGTATGCAAAACCTAACTTGTTTTCAGTTCTTAAATGATCACTCATATTGCTGTTTTGAAAGGACTGCTTAATCAAAGTATATAAATATGTCTTTTTGATCATATGAAGCAAGCTGTTTCCAGATGGAAAAGCTTAGAAATCCATTTCTTTGAACTGAAAGTGATATTCAAAGACATTTTTTTAAGGCATAAAGTGTAATAAATACCAAACTTGCATTTTCTAACCAAACAATGATGTCTATTCTTTCTGCAACAATTATATAGCAGGATATACTTTTAAAATATAACTAATATTTCTGTATTTATATGCCTTCACATTTCTATTTGATATAGGGATCTTCATTAAAGCAAACTATTTCAGCTGCTTATAAATAGTGATCAACATAAAGCATACTAATATAGGGTACAATGAAGGTTATGGAATCTTTCATTAAATAATTTTGATAAAAATATGCTGAGATGGCTATATAACAAAACATTCTCATTTGCTGTCAATAACTTCTCTTCTGAAATTATTAAATATATGAGAATTTTAGCTATATTTTTTAAAAAGTTAGTATGATTTATCATTTTGTTTCAATAATTGTTTTACTTCCAGTCTTTTAAATAATAAAAATGTCTTAAGTCTTCTAAATAAGAAAAAAAAATGTAGGGTTTTTTTCTTAGATGGAGGAAGGAGTCTTCTAAATTTTTGTAAAATCTATTTCAGTCTTATAGCAAATGCTGATCTATAATGCTACATGAAAATGACAAATTACAAAAAGATAAGTAATTATAACAGGAGATTTTTTTTTTATTTCTATGAAATCTAGGAAAATGCACAGGAAGAAAGCCTCCAGGGTATTTCCTTCCTTGCAAAGGTATATAGTCTTCATTTATTTGTAGGTACTTCAATGAAAAGGCTATCTCAGGAAACAATACAAATATTTCTGGGGCAGATCATTGAATTCTGTACAGTGCATTCTTTAACATAATGTACAAAGTACATCTAGCCAAAAGGTCTGCCTGGATAATGACAAATATTTTTATTGGAAAGTCTCTGGTGCCAACAGAAAAATGTGAATCCCAATTTTGCATTTATTGTAGCAGGAAAAGCTCTGAATGGCTGCAAGAGGGAAGCGTATGTTCTGGAGAAGGTGAGTGCACAAACTGACTGCCATTTGGCAGAACGAATCTAGAGAACAAATTCACTACGAGTGAAGCTACGTTCTGCTCTGGTAGTCCTAACATTAACAGCAGCTAAAGATCATCACAGAACATAAACTTTTGGGATGCCACAAGAGTGCAAGATGGCAGTGTGACTGCCAACACTGCGACGCAGTTTCTGAGTCAGATATAAGCAGAAATAGAACAAGTGGACAGAGACCAGTGCACACAGTTTGCATGTCTTCCTGCAAACAAGAGAGCAGATCAAAAACTAATTGTAGGAGTAGTAACCAAGTTGTTTTGGACAGGGCATACATATTCACTAAGAGCTCTCCCATCTATCAGAATAAGGATTGCTGTTCAACTTGGGAGGGACACATGAATGGCTCTTTCTTGTTCTTCTGGGAAATACAATACTAATCAATTTCAAAACTTAGTGAGAAATGACTTAGAGAGAAATGACTCTTTGCAAGAAATTACTGAAGTAGTAAAGTTTGATTTTGTTGTTTTCTTCCATTACTTATTTCTAGAAGCTACAGTCTTTTAAAAATTACTTTTTGAAAGACCTTTTGGAGTTCTCTATGCAAAGTGTTCAGTGAGGATAGGAAAATGCAAATACTAGAGCAAACAATTTGTTGAGCTTGGCAAATAGAAACTACAGCATTTTCATAAAACTTAACCAACAATTGAAAGGACGTATCTATTTCATTTTTTATTGTCGTTTTACAAATACTATCAAATACTATATGAGATATAATGCAAATATCATACTAGATACATACAGTAACACTGTATAAAGAGCTACTAATCTTTTTCAATTAGAAATGGATTTACACAATAGCTTACTGCTGACTGGGTTTAATCCCTTGGAAATCAGTAGTAAATCTGATTAATTAATTAATATATTATAACTACACAGTAAGACTTCAAGACTTTCTTGTGATAAAAATCTGATTTATAGTAGTCCTATACTTTAGTGAGATTAGGAAGAAGCTTCCCTTCTCTTTTCTTTTTTTTCCCCTTCTCTTTTCCTTCCCTTTCCTCTTCCCTTTCCTCTTCCCTTTTCTTTCCTTCCACTTACCTTTGCTTTTTTATTTCCTTTTTCTTTCTTTCCTTCTCTTTTCTTGCTTCCTTTAAGATTTCTTTTTCTCTCTCATTCCTTTTCTCTCTTTCTCTTACCATGCCTAACCATCCCATTGGCAAGGCAATGCACTTACAAATTGAATGATCTATATGATCAAACATACTGAAAGCTGAGTAGCTTTTCTCTCAGGAATGAATGTCTTTCTGAGACATGCAAATGGTGAAGCATTTTCTAGGATCATGTTTTCAGAGCAACATTACTCTGTAGAAAGTATTAATGATACATGACTACCTCACATATTACTTTCTCAATAATGTTTTATTGAAAATAACTCATGTAAATTGTGGGACTCAGCAGCATTTAAACACGCTACTTTCTGCATATATACAAAGGTACAAACCTTTCTTTTGATCAAGTACAATATGAGCAGCCTGTGAAGCAAGGAAAAATGAATCCCAGAGTGCCTAATTCAGGAGGTATCAGAAATTCTATCTCTGTAGATAGAGGGCAATGAAACCTAACAGCAATCATACAGTAGCAAATTTGAAGTATGATAGGCATATAACTATTAGACATTAAGCCATGTAACAATGAATGTCAAATGAATTATTTTTCTATTACAAATGAATTATTTTTGTATTACAATATCAATGGATTACAGTTGTATGAAAATCCTATTTATGTAACTGTTAACTGAAGACAGTGAAGAATCAAAATAATTGGGTCAGGATGACGGCAAAACTGTTTGAGGATAACTTCTTGATATGAAACGCTTGCCAAAGGGCAACACGTGATTATTAAATCAATGGATAATGTATAAACCAATTAATATCTTATTAGTAACAATTGAATTGATAAACTAAAATGTCATAAAAAAAATAAATGATAAATTATAGAAACTATTCTTAAGAAAAGTTTTCAGTAAAAGCAACTGGCACGTTGCTGGTATTAATTATATATTGAATATGAGTTGAGCCTTGCTTAGTTTAACAGATGTTTTGATTACAAGGAAGGGGCACACGGATGTTTTTATATATACAGTTAGGGAGAAAAAACCTCTACAATGTCCTAGAATAACAGATAAGAGACAAGGCTGGAAGTGATCTGGAGATGTTACCTCATTCATCCTTCTGCACTCAGGCAAGTCTAAGCTAGACTCAGACTATGCCTGATACATGTTTGTTTTTAAAAGTTTCTATTGAACGAGGCTCATGATCTCCCCCAGGAAGTTATTTTGCTGGTTAATTACTCTATGTGTTAAAAAGTTTTCCCTGATATGTAACATAAATAATTTTCCCTACCAATTAAGCCATTTTTTCTCTTGTTTCAAGCCTTGTGGAGCCTGAAGTAAGCATTTGCATGTAAGAAGACTTGGTCTCCTCCTTTCTCTTCCCAAGTCTTTTAAATTCCCAAGAAAGTTCATGTTTTCTGAGGCCTCTGGTTAATTTTGCTTTATGCCTGATAGCTGCCTGCAACACTGATGATGCGTCCAATTAAAGGTACTAAAGGGAAATATTTATCCTGGTAACAAGTCTCACCAGTGCTCAGATATAGCCATATATGGAGAGAGTTAAACTCTTCCAGAAAGAAAGAAAGAAAGAACACCAAAAGCTAGGTAGCTTTTTAAAAGTTTTAGTCCATCTCTTTCTTAAAATTCACCTAAAATGTAAGTATTTCATACATTTATTGTTATAAGTCTGAAGTAGATTGGAATAATATTGCCATTTAATTAAACTAACATTCCTGTTAAATGTAGCTGTAAATGAGAGATGCCACATCATAAATCTGTGTTCACTTCTGGTGCAGTAGCCTTTCAGAACCTTCTTTATGTTAAGTCTGCTATTTCCTATCTTGCACATATATTTGAATTTTCTTTCCTACATGCGGTACTTATCGCATAGCTCTTTAAAATACTACTTTAAATCTGGACTCTGAAACACCTGCTCCTTTATGTGCACCTTCTTATACATGTTAAACAAATTTTATATTTGAAGGTAGGCCAACATAGAAGCGACTGCTCTGAATCATGAACACAATCTTGAACGCTAAATTCTAAACACAATAATGTTCACAAAAAATACTCAAGGTAATGAAGTAATTAATTTAAAAAGCCTTCCTACTTTGACTATGCCTCTGGTAACACCTCTGAATTTTTTTTCCAAATCTACATTTTCATCTTAATTTGAATTCATCTAGATAAATGGCACACCTCCCTAGTTTACTATGAACATGTCATATGAGACTATGCAGAAATTTCTACTAAAATCAGAATATATCAGATATATTGACAAATCCATGCTGGTTGTTCTTATCACGTTATTATTCTCCAGATGCTTATAAATTTATTCTTGTTTTGTTCAAGTAACTTTCTGTGTATCTCAGTTAGACTGACAGGTCTATAATTCCCTAGAAACTCCTTTCCCTTCTTTAAAGATGAGTTCTTATGTTTGGCCTTTGTTAGTTCCCTGGAACTTCTCCCATTCTCCCATTTGTTCTAGAACAAACCAGAGAATTCTTAGCCTACTGGCTTGAATACTCTGCAGTGGATTTCATCGGGCACTGACAACTTACTACATTTAACTCACATAAACACTCCCTCATCTGCCTGTCAATTGTTTCTACCCTCTTGTTAGTGATAACGTGGTATCTCTTTGCTAGATTCTCTTACACTGTTTCTTATGCTTTATGTTTTTGCTCACATAATTATGCTAGACATAATACTTTGTGATGTATTTTCCTTGCTTCTACTTTTGCAGAAATCCTTGGGTTTTATCTGCAGATTTTAAAAGAGATATTAGTATTTCCTTTTCTTGGTGCTGCAACTTTTCCAGTAACCAGTATTTCTTCCACAGTTTCTGTGATAAGTGCTCTGTGATAAGGCTCTCTTCTGAGTATGCTTTAGGTTTAAACCTACTTGATATTTTACTTGATATTCGTAAGCGAAATAGTACTGTCCTAGTTTAAATTCTCATGACACCACTGAACAATTTAAAAGCGAACTGTCACCACCCTGCTGATGTTTCTTGTTTTCCATTCCTTATAACTGTGAAGTGCATCATTCCAGAGCCACTTCTCTTCAATTGCCTTGGGGTCCTCACATCCTCGGTCAGGTCTTTGCAGGGAACATCACATGCAAGTTACCTCCCCCAGCCTCTGAGACAAAAGAACTGTTCCCCACACTTTCAAGAAGCTTTTCACATCTACTCTGTTACGAGTAAATATCCAAGTAATTAATTAGACCAGAACTTGTCCTTTGAATGTTTCCTTCAGTTTCTCGGAAATCTTGTTCACTTCTCTGTCTAAGGAAGTGAACTGGAGTGGGTGCAGGATCCCTGCTCTTTTTTTTCCTTAACTCTCTATTCCTCCTGTAGTTTAGGTAAGCAACCTGACTCCCTTCTCTGACAAGTGATTTCAGTTTTGCAGCCAGTATGAAGAACTGTAGGGACTTACAGATGGTTACATCATATATTCATGGAAATTATAACTCAGAAGAGTGATTCAAACCCTTTCCACATTCATACCTGCTCAGTGACCTACTGAAAAATAATTAACCTGCTCCAGCCTCGTATCGCTATAGTCATAACAGCAACCAAATACCCAACAGGCTGCAAAGCCTAGAGATAAGCAAAGGTAGGTGCCAAGGAACCCAAACCAATAGACAATCATATTTTTCAAAATCTGACTCACACAATCCATTTCATAGTAACTAAAGTATTCAAATTTCCCCTCAGTTTAGTTATTCTACAGCAATATGGAAGAATTTCTCTATGAGAACTAACAGTCTGGTCAACTCCCTTTCTCACATCAGCAGCTTATATGCCCAGAAACCCCTATCCCTACCCTTTGTCCTTCCACATAGCACATTCTCTAAATAGGTCACACAGTGAATCAATTCTTTTTTGTCATACAAAACATGTCATCTACTCAGATCTCTGTATTACCACAATGTCTAGATGTTCCTGTTTCAGATGTCTGTAAACAAGGACCATCCGATGCATTTTGTTTTGTCAAACTGAGTTCAGAATCCTGAGTATAGCTTGCAAGGAAGCAAAAATTATTATTTCTCACGTTTTTGTTATTAGTACATTTATCTGAAAGACAGATTTAATCCTCCCAAGAGTTAAGAGGCTCAATAAAGGGTTTGTCAAGTATTTTCACATACTGTGATACATGCCATTATGTACATGTCAAATGAATGCTATTAATATGGATGATTAAAAAAATAAAAAGCTATTTGTTCATCCTGCATCATCAAGAGATGAATTAACATTTTGATTTTTGCATTTTGAAAAACACTTTGTATCTTTAAACCAGACTAAACTATACTGAGACAAAATGAACTAAAAGAAAAAGCAAGACAAAATTAAACTAAATTAACTCTTACGGTAGAGAAACACATGAAATCCTTTTAATTCCTTACAGTTTTGCAACGTAGCATTTGCTTGTTGAAATTTCAAAGATAAAAAAATGCAAAGCGAAATGGGCCCCTAGAGCGGAACAGAGCCCTTAGAGTGAACGACACAAAGCCTAGAGTAACTAAACAGCCACGATGGAACTCACCTTCCAGTGAAACAGTCTTCTTGCCTTGACAGCAGCAGATGCCTGAGCCATTGCTAGCAGCCATCCTGCAAAAGCACCCAACTTGACCCCGGTTAGGGCGTCCAGGCCTCCAGCACCCATCACTTTTCCAGTCCCATCAGTGAGTGAGAACACTTCCATAATCACTAACTTCCTAAACATGATCATCTGTCTTCTCCAAAAAGTAAGATAATTCTGACATGTCTGTCATGTCTCTGATCTTCAGAGCATCTACAGTGAAAAGTACAGAAGAATAATGAAAAGTTAATATATGGTATAATTCTAGCTACTGTTGCAGACTTACACTAGAATGGATTTGCAAAAAAGTCATATACAAAGTCAAATCACTAGACCAAGGGATGACAAAAAAAAAATAGTAGTATGTGACTTAATTTGAATATTTTGGCATGAGTCAAAGTACACTGATCAATTTAAATCTCAATATATTGCCATGTATTTACTTTTTTACCAACAGAGGCAAAATGTATTGAGCCTCCCAGGCAGTGGATATTAAAGAAAAAAAGACACCTATTTAAAAATATATATATATCTTTGCCTGGTATCTACATCTACCAGTCTGACTTCAGGTATGCCTGCCACCTCAATGAGGTTTACACTGTAGCTCGTTCCCTGCTTAGTGACCCCTTAGTTTATTTTGTTTCATTTTTGCATCTTTTTGTCACCTGGTTTAGTCAGAACTGAGGGCTGCTTCTGCTCGTGACACAGCAATGAGGCCTCAGCCATAGAAGTACTGCTAGAAGCAATGACTTAAATAGAAAATCCAGACACAGGTACAAGCTCACCACATGCTGGGGTGACTGATGCATCTCTCTCTCATCAATAGCAGAGTCTAAAGTAGGAGACTGCGACAGGAAAAGAAACAATTTTCTTTTTTGTTGTTGTTTATTTTTATGTCTGCACCATCTCCTTTTGTCTTTAGGAAACCAGCATAGTTCCCCAACAGTAAAATAAAAATATATGCTCTAGCCTGCCTCAGCTAAAATTTCTCATGGTTCAAAATACATCAGACTGATCTTCATCTGGAATCAGAATTCCCAGGCCTAAGAAATCCCATAGAAAACTATCTATCTCCAATAAAGATGAAATAAAGCTGATATTAATTCCTGTTCAATCCAGGGAGCTTTATCACATATTTTACTTTACATAGTTTTGTGAAAAGCTTGTCAATAAGAGCTGGAAATAAACGCCTATTTTCTCACTGCATAGGCTCTTGAATGTATTTTACTTTTTTTTTTTTTTTAGTGTTGATGTCTACTGTAAATTAAGAAAATACAACAAATTTCTGCACAAGTTTAACATGGTTTGATTAGCGAGAGAATAGATCAGTCCTTCGTGTTGAAGGACTTCTTTAAAACTCCACTGGACACGTAATTCTGCCAATTAATTAAGGTCTATGAACAGCAGAGTGTTTTCTACAGCTCTACGGAGGAGACACATAGCAAGATTCTTTCACTGCACAATTGGTAGCACAAGCTTTAAAGCAAAATGGCTCACTCCTTTTCTCACCAGACTTTCTAATGTATCTTCCTTATGACTGATGTCAGCCTCCTGTCGTCTCTTTTCTTTTTGCTTTCATCTGAATATGCATATAAAGAGAAGGGAAGTATTTCCCTCTAGACCTCTTGGATTTTATAAGAACTTTCTGTTCAAAGCTAGGAATGTGACACAGCATTCAATCAATCCTTTCAAAGATATGTAATTTCCTTAGGATGTGCAAAGATTTCACTTAGGAGGGGAAAGAAATTGAATTGCCTTATTTCCTTATGCTAAATTCTAATCTGAGTTCCTTACTATATGATTATATTGACAGAAATTATTTATTTTACAAATACAAAACTGATTGCTGCATGAGAAAATAACTCTGTGTAAAGCTTGAATTCAATTAACAACTTTCTATTGTTTTTAAGCTTTTTTTTTAATGGAAATACAATGCTTATAACAAAAGTCTTCTTAGCTATTCTTCTGAAACTTGCAGAACAGTTTAAATTATAATTCTTCCACTGTAAAACCACAAAGTGCATTGCATGATAAACTGTGCAAACATCAAGTCAGAAGTAGCTTCTGTCAGAAGAATAGCGGGCTTAGAGCTCAGGAGACCCAGCTCTATTTTCAGCTCTGTGAAGGTGTTACTGTGATCACTTCGGTACTATAATGTATGGATATCACCTTCACCGTGAGAGCTTGTGTAAATTATGACAGACCTGTGTCATATTTTCAGAAGCATTAATGTATCTTAAAATGCTTAACTGCTTCTCTGAATTTGTATGTTGAATCCATTATCAAATTCATTATCTTGTCTAGGAGACAAAAGCCAAGCAACAAATATTTAGAGTGTGAAAAAAAATACAGTAATATTTACAAATGTTCTCAATATTTTGGACAAGTGATAGAAAGAAACCAAAATAGCCTCCAGATTACTGATACAGAGAGGAGTTTGCGGTGAAATTGTTACTAGTGAAGAAGAAGGAAAAGTTTTGGTGGTTTAGTTGAAAATAAAAGACTGTTTTCAAATAAGTGCATAAAAATGTTTCATATTTCACTTTTCAGACGTAAGAATCAGAAGGGCATGTAGGTTCTTGCTCTACTCATTTCTGAATTTATGTATGCATTAAAGAGAGCCATAGTGAACTAGGTAGGCTGTAGAACATTTGGCCAGCTGTGGGGATATCTGTCTTTTAAAAATTTGGACTTCCCATTACCTTATCACTGATCTGGGAGCAGAGGCTGAAAAGAAAAACGCTTTATTTCCTACTGGACTATTATGTTTTTATTCCTTTATGTAGGGAACAGATTTAAAATTATTCATGTCACTATTATACAGTTTAAAAAAAGAAATAGTGACATTGGTAAAAAAAAATAATAGAAAATAAATACTCTCTATGACTTCTCCCTGGGGAAATCTTGGGTTACCTCATGAAAACAGTGTGTGCTGTGTTCTAATTGGACATTTATTGTACATTGACTGCTGCCACCTCTGAAATTACTTAGAAGTAAAAAGCAAGTTCTTAATATTTAAACCATAAGTTCTATATCTGTGTTTATTTTTAATGAACTAAATTTGTATTCATTCAATTATAAATACAATCAAATCCCTTCCTACCCAAGATTTGACTATTATTAGTTTGAGAATTATTTTCAACATGTAACTGTAGGAGCTGTTTTATCTTTTTTATACATTTTTGTTTTTTATTGTCTTAATATTTACTGTAAGGATCTGAAAAAGAAAGAAGGCAAAAGACGGAACATAAAATTAGCTAGTGAGTAATATATCCATTACCTCCTTCCTATTTGGGACATCCCTGTACTCCTGTCATATACCTAGAAATTTATCATACCAAAAATCCTAATACTGATTGAATTTACCCCCCCAGGATGTTCATTTCTCCTCCTGTTGCCTGTTACGGGTTATTTTTTTTGCCTTTTTCTGCTTGTGTCCCCAAGTCCCAAGGTTGAGCATTAGTTCAAATATCCCATCTAAATTTGTTTTCCCACAGAACTGTAAATGTTATCCAGTTAAATGTTGTGTTACAGTAATTTTTTGAACCTGTGTTTGTAGCCTCCTAGATACTATCAGCCTTTTGATTATTCCTTCACCACTGTGCTTACGAATTGTCCTCAATTTTAGCCCTTATAAATTTGATCAACGTAAAATTGTATGAACTATAGAATGGATAGAGAATTATGGTAGTTGATTTCAAAATATTTGTAAATTTTAAGGCTAGTAAACTATTAAAATCAATTTTAAGTTCATGTGTAATACAAGTCCAGTAAACTCTTCATTCAATTCTCTTTGATCTTTTAACACACCCTCTAGAAAGATAAGCTCTCTGGATTTAAAGGTTATACTGAGCACTGGATCCACATCGTGATTTATTAACATCAGTGGAAAAAAAAACTTGAGTACCAATTCTAGTTTACCCTGAGATAGCAGTGGTTGTTAGTCAATTGACTTTGTTATACCATTTTTTATGCCATTAAAAAGCAATGTATCATCAAAAGTCTCTTTTCCTCATGTATGTACTTTCATACTATGATTACATTTCTACCCAAATTAACCTTGGACAAATGAAATAGAGTAACAGAGTTAAATTCCTTAATCTTAAAATTCTCAGATCATTCGCATGACTCCTCTTCCTCCCCAGTAATTCCTAATTCCCGAATGCCCTTTCTTTATTGTATCTACTACATTCCAGCACTGACTTGCTTATCTACCTTGGCCAAACATAGTATCTACTTAATATAACTTAATATTTCCTTATACGGCTTCAGAATGATCTTTTTCTTCTCAAAATAGTGTTTCAATAACAATATCTTCACCTAGGTCACTTTAGATATTTTCCAAATTAATATACAAGATAAGAAACAGTCTTTAAAATTATAAATGATAAATGAAATGATAAATTTGGAGGACTCCTAAAGTTCGAGCTTATTCACGATGCAGGCATGTGATGGTGAATTAGCAAAAGTCAGCAAGCACTCTCAGAAGTTCTCACACACACACACATCATATTTTGAGGAGTAAAACATGAATATCCAGACATGATTTTTTTTTTCTCTTTTCCTAGTAATAAAAAAAAAGAAAGGAGTATCTTTGGAATCTATCTTTCTTGGCACATTTCACAAAGCTTTTCTTTTGGCAGCTGCTTTGTGCAGTTCACCATGCCTTTCCATACATTTTGCTTTTCCAATGAGTTTCAGAGTAGAACAGCTGTCAGAGAAAAAGGCTTGCAAATAACGCAAGATTAGATTTTTCCTGTGCTTTATTTAGAGACCAGGTCTGTTTCTTCAAAGATATCTTTGTATTTTATTTGGTGGAATATACTTGAAAGACTAATTTATAGACTTTATTCTTTTTAATAATGAGGTATTGTAAAGACTAGAAAAAAGGAGAATGAAAAAAATTTTGTGTTTCAAACTCTTGAGATAATTAAAAATTGGGGAAATTAATTTTTTTTCTCATTTGACTGTTCTTTGACACTTTCATTTTCAGTTAACTTTCACCAGTTCATTAAGTAGTACATTATGGCAGAAGACAGAGACACAAAACAATTAAAAGGAACAATTCACATTCAAGAAGTGAAACAAAAAGGTTGAGTCCCACGATAAAACTCTGCTTAATTCAAAAAGCGATGAAAAAGCATAATTTGTTTAAAAAACAAAATCCCTCTCCAGCCTTTTAACCACTTTTTATCGGTTTTCAGTCCCAGTTCAGGGGATTAGTTTATAGCACATAACCTGCCTAAAATGAATGAGGAATACACAGGTAGGCACAGAAACTGGGTAGCAATGTAATTTATTCTCCTCTTCGCCCTTCCTACATATTTCATTAACCCACCAAATTTAACAGCTGGCAAGGGAGTAACTTACTTCTGTTATGCACTTCTTTACCACTTCCACAGTGGGGAAAGTTGACTTTGGATTTCTCAGAGTTCATTTATTTTCTTTCTGAACTGGTCTACGAACAGAATATTTTTGTTACCTTCTTTTCCTAGGGTCTCTGATAAATCATCACCTGACTGTAACCAATAATATGTCCTGTTCTCATAAAGAATTACCTAATATTTTATCAGTACACACAAATTAATCTTGCATTTCCTAAAACCAGATTTCCACTTAGTCACATTGCACTGTAATATCTAAACATATTTGGTATAGTTATTAATTATTCTATTTAGTTGACATATTTATTCGCCAGATAAAAGAAAAAAATCTTCTTTGTGGCATTGTTTGAAATCCCTTGCTTTCTATGCATGTAATGTAAATCTTTCTCATTTAATCTCTTTGAAGTAAGCCCTAAAGAAGTATAGTATCTTATTGCTATTTCTCATTAATAATTATTTTATAAACCACTACTTCATTCTTGAAGAATCATTTGAATTTTGTCTATAATGACAATGATGCAAACAAAAAGATCCCACTTTCAGTAGAATCAAATATATCTCTTAGGAACACATTCTGTGAGCATCCATCCTGATTAATACGTTACTGTTTGATCTACTTTTTTTTCTTTAAAGTATCCACCGTCCTCCAAATCTTCAAATGCATGAGACCGTTAGAATGTCAAGTTCCTAAAATGCACTTGTCTAATCAAAAAATATCTTTTTTATTGTTGTTTGTTTGTTTCTTTTGCACTGTCATAATTATGAAATAACTTATCAAGGCTCAGCCTACATTGGGTCTGAAGCAGGTACCATTTTTGTCACAAAAAATTACTGATCTTGAATGAGGGAAGTTTGATTTGAGATGGAAGAACTAGCACAAAGGCAGGAACATGCCATAAATTACTGCACTCTTACTCAGTCAATTAAAGTGAGAGTAAAAAGCTGTCTTTTACTGCCAAAAAGTTGAAATAAATTACTAACTGAAATAGTTGTCACTGTTTTTCTGAACCTCCACAATACAATACAGCTCCTCTAGTTCAACCTCAGAGAGGCCCCTCTACCACCACCATTAGTTCACAAAGGGCAAGTAATGTCTTACACATGAACTTCCTTGTATAAACACACGCCCTCTTTACTCACTTCAGTAATAGTAATAACTATTACAGACATCCTTTACTTTGCATCCAAATCAGAGCAACTTTTAATCCTGAAAACATAGCCTGGAATTTAAAAAGCAAGAAGCTGAACTTTGTCTCCTAAATCCACACTTGGATTTCTTATTCATAATTTTATAGATCTTTATATGAATATAAATACACATACCTGTATGCATATATATATATATATATACTATATATAAATATAAAATACTCTTCTAAACATAAATATGGAAACTAGAGAAGCTTCTCCATGGATAATGTATGCAAAGATATGCTTAATTTCATGTCTGCTGAATATAGAACAGCTCTCACTGAAATGAATATTTCTCCTTTGAAAGCAATGCAAGTCACTGAGTGAACATCTGTTTTGAACACCCAAAGATATCTCGATCTGAATCCAAGAATCTATCATTAAATCTGTACTTTTCAAGGCTTGTCCAGAACAAAGTGACTTTATCCCTCAAATCAAATGGTAAAATTAGGTCATGGGAGATACTCGCAAATACTTTACAAAACAGCTTCACCCTCCTTTCATTCTAATAGTGTTTGTGATATCTGTGACACCGATAACGATTATGCTAGAAATAAACAAAACAAACCCATGTGTTTCTGTGCTAATTAACTACTCAGTTAAGAAACAGTACAGACCTCCCCTTATTTCTTCTGTCCCTACCTAAGACAATTATGCTGCCAAAGAGGAAAAGGCACCATAAATATTACAGCCTTCATTGTAAAGACGATCTCAATCTTGGCTCCTTTTCCTCTGTCATTGCAACATCACATATATAATCTAGAAAGTGAGCTTCCTCGGATGAAGAGGGGTTCATTACATTTGTATGTCCCTGCAGAACAGGGACAGAATTTCTGTCCGTACATCAAGCACGTTGTGTGCACCAATTTCACCACCTTAAATCTACTGTAAAAAATTGTTGTCCTGAAATTAGCAATACAACTGAAGAGCAGTTCTGCTGGTATCAGAAAACATACTACAACACATGATAAAAGGCTAATAAATATTTCTCCTCTGTGACCATATATAAGTACTCCTACTTTTCTATGTCCACAGCATTAGGATTCTGCAGATTTGAAAAAGACTTTATAAAAATGAAATGACACCAGCCAATTTTCTTGAAACAGGTCCAAATTTTAGTAGCAGTTTATAGCTTCAGCACTGAATTAATTACAGTATTATCTAGAAAGAAATTTCCACGGGGGATAAGAAAAGCATAACTTCTTCAAAAATTCTGTTGGTAGGTGGTAAAAGAAGCTGTGAGCATGAGTTTGTCCCAAGGGGCTTGCATTCTGGGAGACACTATTCCTCCATCTTCTGATTCTTCAAACCTTAAATCTTATCTTGGTTAGAGAAATACAAGAGAGACCTTAAAAATTCCTAAGTCTTTTATCTTCACCCAGTTTGTACGTATCCTATCATGGCTGCTTAAAACATCATCTTTAAAGTTTCTTTTGATACAAGAAGAGCACAAGATAACTTTGAAGATAGAAATGGTCATAATACTTTCAACAGAAATAGAACTTGGCAAAAGTGAAATTCTATAAACAGTTCAGGAAGATTTAGAGGGTAGATATATAATGCATTACAGATTTACATTTGGCTATTATTGGCCATTTGTAAGCACAGCTCCCACAGAAAAGTACTGAGGTCAGAATATTCACTTTATTTTCACAGGATTTAAAAAATCAAAGAACTGTTTAAAAATACATGAAATAGTGGGCAAAAAATCCCTACATGGATGAGGTAACAATACAACAACTTCTGTATTTTCTCACTACTGAGAATAGAAATATCAATGCTGTCTCCTGCAACATCTGATCTGGATTAGAATTTAATTGTTATATTGCTGAAGTGGCAGACCTTGAATTAGAAACATCCAGAATAAATATCAGCTTCACTGCAACATTCAAAGTTTATGAAATCATTTCTTTTCTCTTTTGGAATGAAAACAAACTTTTCAAATATTTTCTTATTAATTAGGGATTAGGTCTTTCAGCATTGATACCATCTCAGCTAAGACCTCATTTTGTCCTTCAGTGTCCACACCGCTTTGTAAAGCAAGACTGAAGCCTTCTCTCCCTCTAAATCCAAGGTGGTGTCCCTGGTCTCAATTTCAACATGATGCTGGGAATTTACCCTCCACATTGCGCTTGTGCTGTGTTAATACTCCCCGATTTCATCCTGTGTACTCAAAACCTTGTTAAATTAAAACAAGATCATTCAAACAGGTAAGGCTTTGGGTCTGACCATTTATGACTCGCAATAGTTGTTAAGTATTGAGGAAGAGTTGGACCGAACATTGGTTCAACCATTACACACCAGATGAAACCTCTCTGCACGTCCCTAATTGCGAAGCTCCAACAAACACTGAAAGGATATCAGACACATGGCAGTTTTACCAACAAAGGAACTATTTTCTGATAGTCTAATATGCAGTTTAAGAGAAATGCATGAGATTATACAGGAAAACAATGCAGTTGTTTTCAAAATAGCTTACACACAATGTTGTTTCAAAGAACACACCATATGAAGAATGGTGATGATATAGAGATCCCTGGTGTGGCAGTTTGAAGAGGGAGCTAATTTGGTAAGAGATCAATCCCGTTGCCTTCCAGCCAATCCTCTAAGGTTAGAGGGACTGGGGGTGGCTGGACCTATCTCTTAATAGGGATACCAAATACTCTGGTAGCTATAGGCCCAACTCTGGCAATATTGGATTCATAGCCTATTGACTGTAGGTCTAATCGCCTTCAAAATATGTAGTCAAGTTCACAAACAGCAGGATTTATTCAAATGCAACATTTACAAAGCAGGTTTTGGATGTCAGTACAGGAAATTCTCTACTACAGTTTGGGGTTCTTAGCTAGCTCTTAGGTACAAATGTGCGATTGCACATTCTCCCCAGAAGATGGGAGAGGGCTCTCAAAGTAACTAAATATTTCTAGCATAAGAGCTAATAGTACTCTAGCCTTTTTATTTAATAATGTGCCATTTAAACCTATGAATGTTCTCAGTATGTTTTATAGTATACTAGTCACATCTTTTTACTTCTCATTTCCCTGACTTTTTTTTATATGCTACTCTAAAGCAAAAGTATAATTCTTTTAATAAGAAAATCCAACCTAACTTCATCCAATTACGAAGTCCAACAACTGCATCATTCACAATATCTCCATTTCAGATTTCTTGCAACAATATTCTGTAGAAGCAAAAGATTTCTCCCCACCTTTTTGAAAGCACGTAGCAAAATTTTAAGTTTGCAGTTACCTCTTCTCTGACTTGGCCCATTTTTATGCCATGTTTTCATTCTTAAGGCATACAACTTGCCTTCATTTTAAACAAAGCACTACGTAAATGTAAAATAATCAGTAGAAGGAGCAGAAACAACAATTTGTATTGAAAATTACAAATGTCAAGGTGATCTAATCAAGAAATATAGAGCACATTCCAAATTAGTTAGTTGTTCACTGATCTTGATTGACTATGATGCAAGGGCCAAGCAAAAGATTTCACTACTGTGCAGAGACAGGACATTGCTCCTTCTGCCTTTTATTAACCAAGATCATCATTCACCTAGATATTTTTAAACTAGAAAGGAAGGTTATTTGATTTGCATTTTTTGGCACTTCTCATTTGATATATTCAGTATATTTAGACAGGTTATTTTTCTTTGCCAAAGCTGCAAGCTGTGTATGAAAAGACACAAATTTTTACCTGTATAAAAATACAGTACCATCAACGGTGTAAGTTTTGTTATACATTTACCTTTCCTAAGGCCTCTTTCTTCAGAGCAATTCCCATTTCATTCATTTTTACTTTCTCAGAGAAATTTTTGAGAATGTGTTAGGATAGCTTGGGAATTTTTCCAGGTTTTTTGTATATAATCTTAAAATTATTGCTATAAACCAGTGACAATACAATCATAAACAGCAAGAATACCCTAAAAGCAAATTACAAAGCTCATTCAAACCTATTGTATTCCATCGAGCCAAAGGTCCACTTCACATAACCTCCTCCAAAAATAACCAGTAATGGATGCTCAAGTGTAAGAGATAAGAATATTTACAATGTTTTATGGTACATCCTTTCAGCTTCTAGCACTTTGTGGCTGTTAATTCAGACAGGATGTAAATTCTTACTGTAACTGTGAAGTAAAATATTGAAACTACATTGCTATCTTTCCATCATAGAAATAACGTATACCTTGACTCCATTAAGAGTTGGATTCCCTTGTACCAAGTAAAGTATAAATGTATAAACTCTGCCCTAAAGTATTATCTAATAGAAAAGTACTGAAGAATGATCTCCAGAAACAACAGGAGTTACTGAAAGGGAGGGAAAGAGAAATAAAAGCTTACCTTACACGACTTTTCAGGCAAAGAACAGTGGTTGGTATTCTAACTACTGTACTCTTCATCTGGTTCATGTCATTCTTTATGATTAAATCTGTGCAGTACGGTATTAGAGACTAAATTTTGTTATATATTTGTATAAGAACTTGGTAATAAAATGCTTATTGAGGGATATCTCTTGAGCTGCAAGATGAAATTCAATTTCAACTGTATACAGTGCTTGAAACTACCTGGTAAGAGCCCAAGCCTCCTCTCCCCCAAAATATTTAAGCCAAAATACTCAGATTGATAGAAGTGTGTCAGCAAAAGTAATAATGAAAGGAAGTTAAAAAAAAGTATTACATATTTGGGTACTTTAAAGATTTTTAAGCCACATCTGTGTTTTCACATCATTATGTTATAAAAAAGCACTAACTGTACTTTGAAAGATCATCATGCTAAAACAAAAAATCCTGTTCTTTCCATCTGATAATAGATTGAGCACAGAGATAGTGTTGACTGTACATAGGTAATTAGGCAAAAAAAAAAAAAGTCCACTGACTTGAGTCAGTGACAAGAGTCCACTGTTCTTGCAAAGCTGCCCAAATAGACTTTTATTATTTGCTTTCAAAAATCTTATAACCCTTAGCTTATTCAGCTGATAATTCCCATGGCAGCAGTTTAAATTGCTATCACTGCTAAACCCCTATTTCATATTAAAAATATAAGTTATATAATGCAGGACTCTCAGTTCAAACTACTTCGCGAATATTTCAGTTCTTAATTGCTTAAGGGACGTGTTTATTTATTATTTATTTTTTCCCTTATGATAGCTCTTCTGGATGTGAAGTTATAACACTGGAAATGTTACAGTTTACAAAGGTGTTAATGAATTTCTTTAAATACCAGAGATTATTGAAGTAACTTGCTTCTGTTGTTATTTTACAGTGTCAGAGAAACTTCACACAATGTGCGAGAGAAGCATAATTTTCTCTATTTTCTTTCATTATTTCAAATTGAAAAAAAACAAGAAGTGCCAAATACAATGACACTAATTTATTTCTATCAAGTGTTCCCCTATTAAAGCTCATTTTCCTATGCAAAACAAACAAATGGAAAGAGGAAAGGGAATTCATTCTCTGGGTAAATACAAGCTCCCTTTATTGCTTTTTAGAATGTTAGACATTTCCAAAATGACAGCAACATGCGTGCTGCTTTTGTCAAGTATCTATCAAGATGTACGTATAGATTTAAACACTGAAAAATATTCAAATATGACAAGCTTTCTATTTTTGTTTCTCATGTTGCAGTTTTTTCAGATAATACAAAGGGATAATGTTAATTCTTTTGCATCAGAGATTTTAGTTTAAGGAAACAATAGATGCTTGACAGTAAGATTTCAAATGGATAAGAGACCCATCAGAAAATGAAAGTATTTCAAGATTGGATTTTTTTTTTTTAAGAAATGCTGTAATTTCAAAAATTTACATGGTAGGATTCAGAGCATGTAATCTATGTGTTTAGAGGGAGTCACTGCAGTTTCCATGAACAGTGGCCAAATACAATTAAAAGGAACATTGTTTCCAGTAATCCACACATTATACAGGACCAAACGTAGCATAGGCGAACAAATTTTAAATACAGGCACACTGAGTGCCAAAGATTAATTTCATCCACTACTTAATGTCAGACCCCTTACTACTGCTTATCACTTGTAAGGACAAAAGCTACTGTTACGTTACAAATACAATTAGGTAAGATCTATGATGGAGCTATTTTGGGGGAGCTTTTTTGCATTTCAAGGGAGCTAGATTGGAAGAACGCCCAGTCTAGCAGCAGAATCTGTACATATCTCCAAGGTGACAACGAGTCATTTCAGAGTCCTTGTCCCAGTGCCCCCTTACTTAAAATTTAATGGCAACCACAACCTAAATTCATAAAAATATTATCTTCCTCTCAAAAAATAGAAAATATCCATAGGTCTTGTCATGTGCAATAATTAGTCAGTATTTCTGAAAAAAAAATCTTATAAATACTCTGAACATTTAGTTTCTCATATTCCTCTTTTTCTATAGCATCTGAAATTGGGCATTCAAATGAGATGTTGGAACACTCCATCTTTCCTCCAGTATATGATTAAATTCTACAAAACACTGCAGGTAACAGAGGGAAGATGTCTAAGAACAGAACAAGGCTCTAAGAAACCATGTATGACAATAGCTAAGTAGAACGTACTGGATAATCATGTTACCGTTAGAAATTCTTCAAACATCAACTGGAAAAATAACATTTTGCAAATTTTCACGGTTTTACTCACCTTTCATTGAAATCCATTAAGAACACATAGTAGATGTAGAAAAGAATCAGGAACCTGACCAAAATGTAAATATAAAATTTCACACAAAATGTTTTGCAGCTTTACAGAAGAAATACTTTGATATGGTTTCAACTGTTAGAAGACCAGCTAGAAAGTTTAGGAGTAAAAACTTAACAGCCTATTTACATATTTTTTTCAATGATAGTTAGCTATTATTTAAACAGGTTGGCAAAGTGAAAAAGCAGAAATTAAATACTGTCATATTCTTTGAGGTTTTCCTTCAGAAAACCATTATTTCTACTCCATCTAATTTGAGAACAATTTCTGAAACTGAGTGAGATATTCTGAGAACTCAAGGAAAGGAAAATTGACATATACTATACAAGTGATGATAGGCCAAAATTGAACTTACATGTTTCATAATTGCATGATACTTATTTGTGACTTTCAAAAAAGAAGCTGTACTTTTTATTTTGAAAATGGAAAAAAAAAAAGAAAAACACTTATACCATTTCTTACAACCTCATTTATATGCAGAAGTAATGCCACACTGTTTTATTCATTTAATTCATTTGAGATATCCTTAGGATAGAAGTCCACATTACTCAGATTTTTGGCACTCATACCAAAAGAAACAATACCTATTTCTTGATGATATATAGCTTCAATGCATAAATCCCTTCCCATCTTTCTTTTTAATCACTTTTTTTTGTAAAGTTAATTCATATTTGTTTTAAAGGTTTGCCTATGGGTTTGGATACATCGATTGCTTTCTTTTAATCATATTCTTAAGTCTGTCATTCTTCTTGATCTAATTTAATCAGTGAGACAGTGCATTTAAGAAGTCTCTGTTTAATATTCTGATCTTAATGCTGTGATAAGCATAAGAGGAAATCTCACATAATGGCTTCCTCTATCATCAGACTTTTTGTCTGCATATACGTGTTACAATATTTCCAGCTTCTGCTGTATTTTTGACAACATTTTCAGTATTCTTCTACTCCATAAGCACTCTCTTTAAGTACAACAACAAATAATTTTTCTTTCTTCTTTGACTGTTTTCTTGTCCAATGTTCAACGATATCATGTCTCGGATTGAGTTCCAGAAAAATAAACAAACAAAATTACAAAAAAGTAATTGTATTTCATTCAAATTCAGAGCAAAAAAAACTTATATTATCTTTTGATGAGGCTGGGAAAAAAGAAAGAAAAAAAAGAATTCCTTCCCTTCTCTTTTTTGTGTCACTTTTAAGTTTATGCTTAACCCAGCGATTGATGAGTGACAGTAGCAATTGCAGGAGGAAGAGACACTAGCCATCAAACATAACCCCCTGAAACCAGTGTCATGAAGATTCAAAGAAAAAGATAAAGAAAAGCTTAGACAAATACCAGTAACACTCTGCAGTCCTGATAAAACAATCAACTTTGTTACTGATGCTCAGATAGCTTCAAATGTTTACGAGTGTTGAACACCTTAATATCTCTAAGTTGCTCTTCTATTAAGTGGTCACACATGTTTTCCATATTTCATAAATATAAGTTCTTCATAAATGTTTATGAAGAATTCATGCTATGGTACAATTTCATTGAAACTAAAGTTTGAAATAGTGAAGCAGAATAATGACAATTTTCTTTAAAGCAAAAAAAAGGAATTCACAATTGTTAGTTTAATTTTTTTTTAAAGAAAATAACCACGAAAATGCAAATAGTTTATAAACTTTACATTTTCCTTTTCATGACTTTGGTCTCATTTTGGTCTCCCTTTACAGTTTATATCCCACTGATAACTTCCAGTCTACATACTCATCAAATTTCAGCAAAGCTTTCTAACAACTTCCTCTCATTCTGTCAATTTAGGAGATGATCAGAAGAGAAAGTACCAAGAAAACATAAGAAAGCTCATGTGTGTTATGTTTCTAGTGAGTAAATGCATAAATGCATATTAATTTAAACTTTTTCCCTTCAACCTACTAATACTGACTTTCTTGTTTTCTAGTCATTACACAGTATCTGTGTGTTCTGATCCTACAAAGCCTTGTGAACATACTTTGAAGAAGGCACTATTTATGAGCTTGAAGTCTTCAGAGTGTGTTGCTGGAGTCCCAGTTTATAAACTTCATAAAGAATGAGACACCATGCATCTTGGAATTTTTCTGGGTTGCTTTTAAGACATTTTCCCAGCTGCTTTTTTAAAGTAAGTCCCAGATGCAGACTTCTGAAACACTCGTAGATTCTCTCATTGTAAGATTCTGTAGCTTGTTCTAAAATTCAACAGTAGTTTTAAACTAGGCATCCTACCATGAACTGAAGAAGCTTAATTCCTGATGAGGATTTTCTTTGAATTAAAGTATAAGTGACCAAATATAAATGGTAATGAAGAACACGCTACTTAACAGTTACTGTGCAACAGACTCAATTCAACTTAGTTTGTATTTGCAAGAGGGATACAAACTCTCCATACTATGTTGCAATGTTCTCTCATGCTATTCATTTCTTTGAAGCTTAGGCAGATTTTAGTTTCAGATAATTTGGGATCCTCAAACATCCCTTCCCATCTTTACCTTTTGGTCACTACAAATGCTGTTGTGACCTCATATGATGTCAGTTCAGGGAGCTCAATGTCCCTGTCCCCAAAACAGAGTTTTCAGCTGGCTGACTTTCCTGAACTGGTTCACAGTGCAAGCATATAGGTGGTTGGGCTATGAGATGGAGATGGTCAGGAAGACCTCTACTGGTCTTCAGATCTGTGGAAACACATTTTCCAATACACGCTGGCTTTGCTCAAAAAGAACCAAAGCTCCATACTTTCCCTCTTTATCTCTATTTACTACTTTGACTTCCAAGTTTCCTTCAAACACTAAATTCTAACTTCTAGTTCTCAGACTTTACACAATCTTGGAAAATTGCTTTTCTCAGTGAAACCATTTTGGAAGTTAATTCATTCAACCTTAAAGCAGGAAAAGTAGAGAAACCTAAGCATGCATAAACACTGTTAAGCAAAATATATCAAAAGCCTCCAAATATTTTTAAGATCTCATGCATCTGAAGGCTATTAAAGAACTTATTTTTAAGAGATCACAGTAATACTAATAGAACTCATTAGCCTGACCTGAAGTCAAAGTAACCCAGCGTACAAGATAAGAACATCATGTTTTTGAAACCTTTGAAAGACCTTGTTCAGGTCTTTCTAAATGAATATCAATTTATTTTGAAAAACTTACCTTGAAACAAGCTCAGAGTTTTAATCTATAGTAACCACAAGTAAAGCCAAACTATGTAACCTAGTAAGTCCATTTATTGCTGAATAGTGTTCTTTAGTGTTACTGATTCTTTCTCATTTTAGATCAAGCTATACTTTATAGAGCCAATACAGAAGCCAACATAGGTTTCAACAGAAACGCATTTTCCTGGGTTACTCTCGCACATCAGACATTCACGTCTCACAGTTTCCTCCATAAAACTATTGAGCCTCATTTTAGAATCCCCTTAGACTTTTGCTTTCTGTATTTGTCATGGAAGACAATTGTAGCTTAACAAGTTCTTAGTTCTTTTCCATCTAAGGTGATAAGCATGGTTTGTAGGCAGAGACAGCAAACTTTCCATCTGTCATATACTACACTAAAGCTACTAAGGTTTTTTCCATATATGAAAGACTTTCCACTCCTCCTTTCTGCTAGCAATTTTCACTTTTGTATGGTGCCAAACTCCATTCACAATTGCTCTATTACAAGATACATTTTGACATGAGGGGCAAATACTGGGAATGGAGATGATGAGCAGACCTGTTATAATTGCAGTTTCCCAGATCAACCTGCCGCTCCTCAACAGGAAGTAACTTGAGCTGTGGTCCCTGTTGTCAGCAGGTAGTGAGGCGGCCCTTCCCAAGGCCATCCACAGACCAGTCCACATCCCCAGCAGAGGGAGGTGGTCCCAGAGAGCAGGGACCCTGCAAGTATTTGAAAAGGAAGAAAACAAAACAAAACAAAAAAAGACACAGCTATTTCTTCTTCGTAATTTCAGCTCATAATGCAACACCTGCCATAGAGGTAATAATAGAGGTTCATAGTTGGTAAATAGTGTTGAAAATCTGGTTATCTACAACATGTTTGAAATAACTTTGGGTTTGCTGGCAGCAAAATAGTTATGGTGGCCCCTCATGGAGTGCAAAATATCCATACTGACTTTGGTAGGCCCTATAAAATAGTGTCAGATATTAGAGAGATTTCAAGAATAAATCATTTTTATTTTATTTTTATAATACCACACAGGATTAACAAAGAAATCACAAATATATGCTTTATTCATTCTCAAAAAAGCAAAATGCTGCACCCATTTGCATTCAGTACCAATAAACTTATATTTTAATATCTCCGGGCAGAAATAGTTAATAGTTAGTATTTTGCTTAGTTACAAGCGTTATTTTTTCTATGGAAATACTTACAGCAAACATCATCATTTTCCAGGAAGACATTTTGATCATTTAAAAAATAATGACAGTAGAATATTTGCTATTTCTCATGATAATAAATCAACAATAAACAAGCTTTGATGCTTTTCAGCTCTCCAGAGGTACAATAAGTGCATTACTGAGAATAAATATTGTCCCATTGCTATTATATGAATAATACATCATGGCTAAGATCTCTTCATTCTGTATGCCTCCTTCCAAGCTCAGACTTGAGAACAAAATTTATAGAAGGTGTACATCATCTTATCCTTTGTACTGTCACTGTCTACTTTAAACACTGAACATGGCATTTCCATTACAGTTATTTGTAAGGTATCCATTTTATGAACTATGCTTAGAGTGTGTGTGTTTATCAATATATTACTTGTCATTATCATTTGTGGTAATATGGGATTTATATATCCCAGCCACTATGGTTTTTACCCTTTCTTTACTGGCAGTATGCAAGGCAAGCACAAATCACATATAATGTAAGAAGTCAAACAATAAGCAATAACTTACCATGTAATCTGCACACTACTTTAAAAAAATGCTGTTATTTAATGCATTTTTTTAAAAATATTTTCCAGTAGATGGCATATACTAGTGACAACAGTTTAATCCAAAATATATTTTTGAAAAGTCATTTCTTGACTTTATGTAGTGAACTGTGTATCATATATTTGATTTGTTCATTCGCCACATGAAGAATCTTTTTTTTAATCAAATGTGTGTAATCAAAGAATTCCTATTCTTTGCTTTGAAGATGAGAGTCTTCTGTTTCCTATATCACATTCTCTATTTGATTGGGACACACTATTAAAGTAAACTTTTCTTTTATGGAAAATATTTCCCATCATACATAGAGTCAAAGTTATTTTTATAATCAAAACATTGTCTAAAACAAAGGTTTTTTTTTGTTTTTTTTTTTTTTTAACTAGAAGAAAAATATATATGCTCAATTAGGAAGGCTCAGGTTTTTATGAAGAGAGACAGAAAATCTTGATGATTATTTAAAGCAAATTAACACTAAGAGTGTGGCCATTTTCAAGGTAACGCGTATTAGTTGTTCAAGCTATCTTCCTTATACACTTCACATTCCAAGACTCTCTGAATAAAATACCACAGTTAATGAAAATTGCTCAATAACTTTCTTAATTTTTAAGTGGCCAGTGTTTTAGCTCATTTCTCTGGGTAAAAACAGAGAAGAATTCACTCTAGTTTTCAATGAGGAAATAATGCACATTGTTTCAGATACCTGTATATCTGGAAACTAACTTCTTAACAAGTGCACATAATGGAAATAAATGAGAAATGCAAGGCATTGGTATTGGAAACAGTAGGTTCGTGAATTATCTGCACAGCTTAGGAGTGCTACCATATGTTCAAATTTGTCTTTGGTCCTTATCAAAATGTACTGATCTCAATGAGCGTGAATTTGAAAGTCAAAGTAGCTTATGCGATGGAGCTTGTGAACTCAAAGGAAAAGTTTAGAATGAAAAAGGGTAAAGGAATTTTACTTTCAATGTTGAAAAAGTAGAGAAAAAAAGTAAAATGACGCGCTTTAAGACGACACCGTAACTACCGATCAAAGTACTTCTAAGTGCTCGGAGAGATAATAATTTGAATTAAAATCAAAATGAAACATGGGAAGACCAGTGAAAAAGAGAAGAGTACAAGTAGGAAGAGACAGACAGTGCTCAAAGGTTACAAAAAGTTAAAAAATGTTGGGAAATAACAATGTATTCAGTAAATGTCTAAGAAATTGGGAAGATAGAAAAAAAGAAAAATCTTCAAAATCTTTTTTCACTACAGCCATTAAATGGGAGTTTTCAAACAGTAAGGTGGATATTAGTGCTTTGCCCTTCTTGTCTTTCACGGAATTTGATGCTTAATTCTGCAAATATTTTGAAAATTGCTGCCTAAACGATTTCAGCTTTTGAAAAACTGGGACCAAACTAGCAAAGAAAGAGAATAACTGTGAAATATTTAACAATACATAAGATAAAACGTCTTTAAAAAATTATTAGCTATTAAGTATACCTAAAAATATGCATAACTGAGCAGACCCTTTTCCAACAATACTTTAATTTCAGGAACCCAACCTGTACCAACTGATAAAAAAACATCCTCTTTGCACTATCAGAGGATCTTTTCATGAACTTTTAGCTATATTTTAAAGAATAATCAATAAAAGCTATTTATTCCATACAGAATCTCCAAATGCACAGTCTTTGTTCATGATTTTATCTGAGTAAAAAGTAACGCTAATTTACAATATGCCCAAGATTTTTTTTTTCAAGAATACAATTGTTCCCTGTTAAATTTGAATCTGACATTTTAATTTGTGCAACTGGAAGGATTCCTGATATTTATCATTTCTTTGCTTTTAACTACTTTATCTTGCTTCAGAGGATGGAGTATTGCAAGCAGCTGTGCCTTTGAAATCTGCACTTTTGCCAAAATAAACAACAGTTTTACTGTCCATACAGCAATGACATTTATGATGATATACTCATCTCAGCTGATCAAAGTATATTCTATATCATCAGAAAAGCAAAACAGCAATAATCAATTATCAAGTCCTCTTAAAAGTGAGAATGAGGATAAACCTCATGTTACAGCGAATTCTCAGATTCTCATATCTTTAATCATACATTCTAAACAACTCCAAATCCATGGTCCGGTATCAGCATAGAAAACTCCCCATAAAATATTAGGTATGCTCACTAATTCCTTCCCTTCTGTTCCGAATATAGAGATATGTTTATATGACATGTTTTACTGATTTCAATTTAGCAATCTGGAATATCCTAGGACAAAATACTAATTTGAGTTAATGAACCAATAAAGTGTGCTCATCTCTCTACAGTTATAATGTGCAGGGTTGTATAATCCTCTTTCTGTAGATAGGGATGTTCATGTACATGCCCTCAATATCCTCACAGGGAGTATAACTGCACTCTCATCTTTTCACCACACCAGGCCTTTTGGAAATTGATATACCCATGTGTGAGGTCAAATGGCATTTTCCTAATCTCCCTCTACCTAAGCCATAAAGATGCTCTGACATATAATCATAATGCTAGCATCTGCTAACACCACGGTGAAAAAGCTTTTATAAATACAAGTATATCAATAAGAGCAGAGATGCATAGAATTAATGAAGAAAAGGTAAAAGATGTCCTAAAACACTATTCTCACCATGGTCAATGTAGCAGGAATAAATTAAGGATAGAATGGCATTTTAATGATCTTATAGGGTAATGATCTTATAGTATACTCAGAGCATAAAAGCTTTCCCAGTCATTTTTACCACAATGCAATCCTCCTGGAAGTTCTCAAGCTCCGAGTCAGCACACACTTTGGGCCTTTTCTAGAGACAGCCTACAATGACCACAAAGAGGAAAAGGGAATGAAAATGAAGGTCCCTCAAAATAAACAATACTGCATTTCTAGGTCCAAGCTAAAATGGTTCTTCAATTTTGGTCGACATCTTGATGCAACCATTCCTGCCCAGCTGGATGCCATTAAGAATCACAACCAGACTGCCACAGGGCATCCTCACAGTGGCATTTAAAATCCCATTAAGACAAACCTTTAGTGCAACTGAGAGTTTATGTAATCAAATCAAGAAGGAAAAAGGCTCACTTCCAAATTAAAATAGCAAAAAAGAGCTTATTTCATAATTGTTCCAGGGAAGACCATTGGGCTATTCTGTTTTGATTTTTGTATGTGTGCATTTTTGAATTTTCTACTATTATGGTCATTTGGAAAAAAAAAAGTTGCAACATGATCACGTAAAGCCTATATATTGTTTATAAGACAGGATGGATAACAACAAAATTCAAAGTAAACATGCTCAGAGCATGCGATTTCCTTTCAGAAAGATCTACATACTAGTCACAACAAAGAGGTATATTTAAAATTTCTATTTAATATTTAAATTAAAGAAAAATACCTAGAAAGTTATCATTGATTCCATAGAATTGATTTCTATTTAAAAAGATGAATATTCTTTTCATGAACCTGTTACAGAAGCCATGATCATATATTGCTTTTATTAGACTCTTTATAGGCAAGCTATGTTACACAGCTATTGAATATAAGACAAGTCAATAAAGCAAAGAAAGATGTGATAAGATTAAAAAGTCCAATTTCATGAATGTCTGATGTGAATTTCTGAGATATACAGATTTGAGATACTGGGATACCAATTTTTATTTTGAACCAAAACAAACACTTGTAAGAAGTCTACGTTTTTCCGAATTTATTTTTCCAAATAAGGTTTAGACTACTTTCCTCCCATAATGTTTTGAAGAGAATTAGATAAAAGAGGCTGAGGCTGAAGATTCTTTAGAATGCTTAAAGACTGAAGATACTTAAGGCTCATCTCTAAAACGCAGGCAACACATTAAGAAGTACAGAATAAACAAAGATAGATGATCTCCTTTACATATAGGATTCATATGAGGAATTTCCCCTAGATTGCTTTCAAGTCACAGGAAAACAGATCTCTTTAGAGCTTCTTCCTCTGCCCAATTCATCAACTTATAATTCACATTACTTAATAATATCTAACACATAGGCTACTACCAATTAGCTGATAGCCAGTAATTTTGTTTTTAATTAATACGTGAACTCATAGGAAGGAAGCAGCCAGTTAGGCTTTTGACTTCATTAACACGTTGCAGATGTAGCAACAGAAATGTAAGATGCAATATTTGCTATCATAATGATACAGGAAGAAAAATGATGTTTAATTTATGTTGTAGGATGGTGAACTGGGAAACATAAGTTTGAGGTTATAGAAAATGAATTAAAGAGCTGAAAGTGCCTTTTTCATTTGCAATCTGCAAATCTGCCCACTGTTTTACACTGTGCCTTTCAGCATGCTAATAAATGCCTCATCCTAATCTCTTGCACACTGTTTTCATTTTCAAAACAGTTTTCAACCATAGAAGAATGACAACAGTATTTGCCTATATATTAGAACAAAAAAGAATCTTGTATATCCTATTTAAACTTATAATTAATGAAAATGA